>JAQIWG010009466.1:0-10633 GCA_034695025.1 Chamaedrilus cognettii
AGAAACATTCACAGCTCCTGGGAAATCGATGGGCGCCATTACCCGACTGGGCGCCAATACCCTTCTCTCCCCTAATGTAGATCACATCCCAAACTTCTAATTGGAATAACGTTCCACTATTGTAACATAAGCGCAAATCCTGGGGGGGGGGGGGCAAAGCGGTGGAACCTCCAATATTTTAAATCCACTGTTTGGACCCCTCCCCAATAATTAAGCGTGTGTAACATAAACTTCATATGCCGACCCTCAATATTTTGACTGCTTCATGAATTCTGGACCCCCCAAAGTTCATAACGTTGACCACCCCCCTCCATGTTGAGAACAGCTGACGCCTCTGGCCGCATCGGTGGAATGAATGCCACTAGACAGCAACAAGTCAAAGATTAATCGAGCGTTCGCTTCAGGACTGATGAACTTCCTAGTTGGAGCGGATTGTGTCCCCACGAGTTGTGGGGACACAGATTGTTTGTACACAGGTACATAGATTGTACGACTGCGGAACGTCTCTTTGTGAGAGGGAGCGTCGTGGCTCACGACGCTCCCTCTCACGAAGACGTCCCGCAGTCCATGATCGATGTCACGGACTCAGCGCCGCGGGATATTCTCGCCGTCCTTTTGTTTGACTACGGGTTCGTATTTTTGAAATGTCGACCGCTGCGCAAGTTTTTTTTACATCATTTGCTTGTAAGGGTTGCCAGGTAATCTTGAATCATTTTGTCAATATCCGACCACTAATAGTGATTGCTAAGGGTTCTTCGGGCATTGGTATAATGTAGCAAGTGCGTATCCATAATAATAGCAAGCAGAAAAACTCGATCTGCCCAGAAGCCTCACTGGACCACAGCCACTGTGGCCTGGCGGCAAGAGTCATAATCATTAGTGTTAGTTCCCGTCACGCAGATCCATGTTTCTGTCAAGGGTAGGCTACAAACAATCAATTATAAACAATTTGTTACAAACAATATGTCCAGCATGACGCGCATACAAGCCTACGGCAACTTGAAATACTTTACAAGCTAGGCTACTTGAAATTAAACACAGTGCTCTTTAAATTTATTCACTTAAGTTCTAGAATATTCCATCGTTAGATTGTTTCCTGGTCTATAGTTTTAGAACATTATTTTCACGACTATATTGTTCCACGATCCTACAACAGTGCTAGACATTTCAAGACTAGATACTAGACACTCAGATAGAAGACTAGACACTGGTCTCACGTACCGCTGTTCTGGAACGTGGTACTATGACTAAATTGTTCTCTGGTCTCACTACAGTGCTAGAACATTCCGCAACTAGATTGTTCTCTGATCTCACTACACATCTAGAACATTCCACGACTTGATTGTTCTCTGATCTCACCACAGTTCTAGAACGTTCCACGGCTTGATTGTTCTCTGATCTCACCACAGTTCTAGAAAGTTCCTAGAGCCTCCGCATGAAGGAGCGCCTGTGGTTGCCGACGCCGCGTTTCTCCCTGTGGTCGGCGGTCAGGTCGAGGGTGAGCAGGAGCAGGATCAGGAGCGAGAAAAGCGCGGCGGGCAGCGCGGCCAGCGCCGCGGCGTACGCCGCCTCCACGGGGGGCAAGGGGGGCTGTGGCCCGCCCCCCGGCCGACCTGCGCCAGCCAACACAGACCCCAGTTACGGTGGCACTACGAGACAACTTTATTTCGAAAAGGATGTTCCTTTTAAAGAATTAAATTAATTTTGTGATTAAAAATTAGGTTAACAAAAAACTCAAGCTAATAAAAGTCTAAATTTGTTAGTTCGCAAAAAGTTTTTCAAAGTGATGTCGACAAGGCTGGCTACCGACAATCTAGGTGAAAACCTTAAAGTGTTGTAAGTAGTTATCAAAGTGGTAAATATGTTGATGGCGCCGATGAATTTAATGATTTAGACTAAGACTTCAGTTTAAATGGTTAAAAGATCATCCCATTAATGAAGAATGTCAACAGACCGACGCAATCGGGTATGGGAGGTTCCCAGCGCCCCAGCTGACCGCACACAGACTCGAGGCTGGAATGGGCGGGGCCAGGGGAGGGGCTGGGGGCGGGGCTAAAGGCGGAGCCCGCTGGACACGTGACGTTGACGGCGGTGCCGCCCTTTAGCGAACTCGTGTTGACCGTTTGACTCAGCAGGGGGGGACAGCGAACGGCTGTAGGCAGCAGTCAACGGTACATGAATTAAAATGAGCTGTGAATGTATGGGCTGTGAATGTATGGGCTGTGAATGTATGGGCTGTGAATGTATGGGCTGTGAATGTATGGGCTGTGAATGTTGTAGAGGCAATAAGGAAAAAAGGCACACCCATAAGTTAGAATTTTCTTAATTTTCGTTCAAAAATTCCGGTTGCGCACAAAAATATAATTGTTGTTCAGAACAAACAGATGAATGGCAGCCAGCTCGTGGCAATTACTCCAATGTAAATTATTCAGCTGATAACATAATATATATTAGTCATTAGTCAAAGAAAATCACAAATGCAAATCAGTACAATTTAAAAAATGCAAGAAATGCAATAAATCAACCAGACAATGGCAAGTGTTCCGCAGTAGGCATACACAAGTTAGCAAAAATTCATAAATATTGCACACACGTCTGTTGCGATGGACTGCGCTGTGTGTCTATACTTACGCAGGCAGTCCTGAGTGATGGCAGGCCGCCACTGTCCCGTCTGGTCACACTGGACGCGCCTGCTGAAGACGTTAGTCGAGAACTGGCGCCAGGGGAGGCAGGCGTATAGCAGGTGGGCCCCGTACGTCGTGCCCCCCGTCCACTGGACGGTAACGGCGTGCGCCAGGCGCAAGTAGGGACCACAGTCGACCACTAGCGGCGGAGAAATACATCGCGTCTCAGACACTTACACCGAAGCGGGTATGAGATGATATGGGGTGATGATATTCAAATGGCTTTTATTATTTAGTAAATAACCGGCTTAAGTAATATGGTCAAAGTCCAATGGCTCTCCAGCATTAAGACTTTCCTATAGATTTGTGCATCCAAAGTATTCAAAAAATTTATGAATTTTTTTTTAGCAAATTTAAGAAGCATAAAATATTGACAACAAATATTTAAAATTAAAAGCCCCTATTTATTTTTCCCAAAACTTAACCAAGCATTAAGAGCTAATTAAAAATGACAGGAAATAAGCCATAAAAAGTGATACAAACAATTATTGCCTGCACTGCACCGCATGTTGACGCCACCTTCTCATTTTTATTATTCTCTCTGTATTCAGCATGCATAAATTTGACACTGAGTCATACTTAATCATAGCGTGTCCTAAAACATCGGAATGAAGAAAAAGAAACGCGCATGACATCATGAGCTCTGAATAAGTCCTTAACGCCGCACAAATGCGCTCTCACACTGACAGTTGACGTCCAGAGACCAGTTGCCGCGCTCAGCGCACGTGACCACCTCGGCCTCTATCGGCCCCGTGTTCTCTCCCATCTCTTCACTCACTGCAGGCCCACTTAGCGTGTAGCCCTCGCTACACACCACACTCGCTGATTGGTTGAAAGGAAGTGACGTTATGGAAGGCTCCACCCCCGTCCACGTCGCGTGGCTCGCGTTATACAGCGGACAAATGATGACTGCGTGCGATACAGAAACGGATGGATACTTAGCCACTATGGGTCTTCTGTGACTAAAGTGTACAATATTCATGGTGCAAATATAGGTCCAACAATAGAACTACATGCATGAAATTGATTAAGTTCTTGTTCAAGTGATAGTATTGCAAGCGGATTCAAAGCAAAATAATACTTTAAAACATTAACTTTTAGCCGCATATTATTTAGGCTGTTTGTCTCTAATAAACTGAGCCGCACTCAATTTTGCGCATATTCTGAGGACTGTGCATTGGGGCTACTTTTGTGCGTGTAATTTTTGCGAGTTCAACCGATTCGAAAAAGTAGAAAAAACTGCTTACGCTCAACAATTTCAGATTTTACGCTATGGAAATTACTAAATAAATTTAAAATTTTAATAAAATATTGACAAGCGTTGGAACGTAAAATATATCTTCATATAACTCCTAGGAGCTTCGCCTATTACTGCGCTCGTGATAAACGTCGCATCATATTTGAATGTAGCTTTCTATTGACAACTACGCGTCAAATTAATTGATATCAAATCAAGGAACACCAACCCTCGCACGGCAACTCCGTGAGCATCCACTCTTCATTCTCGCACACGCCAGAGCTTTGAGATCGACCGATGGCGTCGCACTCAGCGCATCCCATGAGGTCACATGCAAAGCATTCCGTCGTGACGTCACAGTGGAAACACCCCATAGCGTCACAGGCTGCACACTGGCTGGCTGGCAGACTGCTGCTGTAAGGGCTAGAGGGGTACTGGTAGCCGACGTCACACGTGTAGGAGACGAGGGTGCCGCTGAGAGCAGAGCTGGTGTTGGGTGTGGCGTACGGGACGTTGGGCACTGGCGGGCAGCGGTCGTCTGTCATAACAAACACTTCTATACGTCACTTGCTCTTCTAGTAACTGATGAACTAAGTAATCTTGAGGATAAGATAGGATGCTCTCCTAACTAAGTGACATCAATGTTGCAGGATATAATAGGATCCTCTCCTAGCATAAGTGACATCTGTTTATTGTAGGACGGGATCCTGTCCAAGCGACCAAGTGATTGACCCAATCAATACGTTATAGAATAGAACAGAAATCATGGGATGAGATCAAAAACTAACGAAGTGGCATCGATGTGTTAGGATAAGATCCTGTCTCAACAACGCGACGTCGATATGATTTAGCAGGATGTATACATATCGTTTCTATCCTAACTAATTGAAATCAGTACGTTCTAGGATCCTAAAAAAAAACTCAACCTTCGCATGTGAGAGACGTTTTGCTCCAGACGCCCTTGGTCGTGCAGTAGACCAGCTGCTCCCTGGTCCCGTCCTCAAAGCGCCCCCGCCCCTGACACGTGTAGTTGACGACCGTTAGAGGGGGGAAGCATCCGTCGGGGCGCCTCGCCTCGGTCAGACCCTGCGCCGTGGCGTTGGGCACTGAGCCAGGAGGGACGCAGTAGACCTCTGAGCAAACAACAACCGTCTTTCTAAAATTGTTGGTCGCATTGGTAGGCGTTGATCTGTTCTTTTCTTCTCTTTTTATCAAAAATTTAAAGACCGTGTGTGTGAGTGACGAATACTATTACAGTCCGGTTCGACGTATGAGGGCCGAACAGAACCGCTTCCCCTTCTTTAGTTGCCTTTTACGACTCGCCCTAGGAGCTCTGGGCTGCAAGTCTTTTCCTTTATCTCTGACTTGCTGGGGTAAACCGCGTTGAACTGTTCTCAACATTGAGGGCCTTAACTAAATTTGGTTAGGTATAAATAAAGCGAGTAAAAATATTGATGATTTTTGCATTATACTAACTCAAGTATTGAGGGGGCTCAATGTCCAAACAGACGCTGCAAAATATTAAGGGATCTAACCTTAATATCAGGGGATCTGACCTTGTGCACAGTCCCAGGATCGTCATTTACGAAACCAATACATATTGAACATAGCTTCTTTAAATTTAGAAATATTTTAAATATCAAAATAGTTTCTTATGACAGTGATGGTTTGGATTCTTACATGTACAATGAATAATCACAATCTACATGAGTATAACGTATTCAAATTCAGAAAGAAACAGGATTTATATTTAAGAAAGATTCCAAAGAGGGATCAGTTATTTATTTATCAGGTTTTTGTTTAAACAAAAAATGATAACCTGAGCAGGTAGTAACGACATCCCATTGGCCGGTGGCGTCACAGATTAATGTGAGAGCTCGCTCGCCATTGGCCAGCCAGTGACCTTCGATGCAGGTCAGCAGGGCTGAGTGGTTGAGAAGGGTCACTGTGGCATTAGCCACGAGCGGGGTCGGGACGCAGCGGTTGTCTGCGCAACAAAAGGCAGACAGGGGTGTATGTTGTAACTTGCTACTATCTTAAGGTTTCGTTTGACGTCACATCTAGCTCAAATACCAGACCCTTATAGGCGACCAAATGCAAATAATACCAAACACATATTAATAACAAATAAACCAACTACTAAATATTGAATGAACTTAAGAAAATCAACAACAAAATCTTAATGTTTCCTAGAAATATTTTCTTCAAAATCTAAATAAATCAATAAACTAAAAAACAAATAATAACTGACCCTGGCATGTGAAGAGTGGTATGTTGGTGACCCCTCGCGACCCTTGACTCGTGCACTTGATGACCGCTGTCGACAGACCACTCAAAAAGCGTGACTCCGGGCCGGTGCATCGACTCGTGACCTCTTGACCACTGGGCAGTGCCTCGATCTCTTGACCCCCACTGGGGTCAGAAACGCTGTCCTCTTGACCCACACTGGGACCAGTCGTATTGATCTCTTGATCCCCACTGGGAATAATAGTGACCTCTTGACCTATGACCTCCAACGAACTTGATGAACTCGACGCGGCCTCCAGTGGACAGGTAATAGCTTGAAACGATTGCAGATAATCAGGTTGAGTGTGGACTATTACCTGTTACTGTTACTACATGCATCACCTGGTGAAGACGAAATGAGCCAATTACTCAAATTTCTGCAATAACGTGAATACATTACTCAACAATCTAGACAAATGTAAGATTTCTGGATTATTAGGAATAAATTCTAAGATTCAGTTACATTCAAATCAAATCAAAACCAAATATGTTTATGTGAATCAAAATATTAAGGCGAATTGAGATAAAGATCGACATCGAGTTACAAACTGACCAATCAGAGCCGGTGTACCGTCACCAAATAGAGATCTAACCATGGTTCACGCTCGCTGATTTGTCAGAATCAAATGTTTCTACCTCGATCTTATCTCAACTGACATTCATACACAAGAACGCCCATACAAGACAAACGGGTCGAATCAAAATTATCCTGGGGCCCACCCTGGTGCCGGCTGTGCTCAATCTAGCCAAAACCCTTAACCCAACCCCAAATCTAGCCCTAACCTTAACGAAACCCTAACGCTAACTTACTAACCCTAAGAGGGTCCTAACCCTACCCCTAAATCTTAAACCCTGACCTCGACCCAAATTTATCCAATCTGTAGAGGCGACCTGGTGCCCAAACGCATTGTTTGAGCACCAGGATAATCTTGACTCGACTCGCTTTTCATACAAGCCCGGCCGCCACCACTTACGGACGCAGTCCTGCATGACGTCAAGGGGCAGAGCCCAGGTCCCATTGACGCAGACGAGCGAGCGGGCCTTCCCAGTGCTCGGGAACACGAAGCCCTGGCGACATGTGTAGACAGCCACCGCGCCCTGCGGCATGCTGAGCAGGGACAGGGCGAAGTTTTTGTTGACCAGGGGGGATGCAAGACGACAGGATGTGTACTGGGCTTCAAGGAAAACAAAAGCAAACAAAGTTATTTGCAACAGCGTACAATCATTCAATAGATATGAAAAATTGATAAGTTTAGGCAGCTGCTATAATGCTAGTTATTGGCATGTTCTATACAGAATTGAATCAACAAATCAACACAACTAATTATACCTCATTGGTTTTTCTGCACCATAGTGAAGAAAAATGATGAAAAAGGCTTCAAAATAGCGCCATGGCACACAGACTCTTCGAGGCGCGCTGCGTGTCGAGGACGAGGCTGGAGTGGATGCTTTGCTTAGCAAAGTCGCAAAGTCACAGTCGCAAAGTCGCCGTCGCAAAGTCGAAAAGTGCATTTTAACTAAAATATCCGACTAGGGTTTAAATACAATCTGTGAGCCTTACGAGGTACCGCGAGGCAATTGTTTGATTCATTTATTTGCTAGCAAAAGTCACACATTTTATTACTAACAAAAGTCAAAAGTTATAAGTAGGACAGACCGTTTTGTCTGAGAGTTGAAATAAAACTGAAAAGCAGAAATGTTAAAAAGTATGTTTTATATACATTTACGTATTGCGTTAGGCCATTGCTCTGCAGGCTTAAAATAATTTTAAATATTCAAATTCAGTGACAAATCGCCTCTCTTAAACAGAAGGTCTAGGTCCGCCACCGCTCTCAATATATATTAATGACACGTGCATACTGATACCTTGCACAGTGTCTGTCACATCGTCGTGCTCGGTACCAGGTACGCCTGTAACTGGCGAGGCACTAGCAGACGCAGCTAAAACATTAGCGTTAGCAGATGGACTCGCAAGACTTGATTGTTTTGTTGTTCCTGTCATGTCCTGCAGTGTACTGCTTGAAGCTGCTGGCGTTGAGGTCAAGCTCCAAGTTGTCAGAGTCGTAGAACTAGCTGCAGTATCAACATTCACGCTTGAAATGGGACGTGCTGCAGACATACTTTCACTGGTTTCAGCTGCCATGCTGGAGTTAGGAAGAGCACTGGTGGCCAGTGCAGCGTTAAATGTGGATGGTATGGATGACGTCATAGCTCCGGATGAAACTGATGACGTCATCGTTTCGTTACTCACGGTCGTTAACTGCGTTTTCAGCGTAGACTGCCCAGTGGATGACGTTGGAGGCTGTGTACTTGCGCTAGTTGAGTCAGCCGCAAAGGTCGCCGCAGTGGATACAGAAACATTGGTTGACATAAACCCAGTAACAGCTGTTGAGTCCTGCGCTGTGTGAGAGGTGCTAGATGTGGGCTGTGTACTAGTTGATAGAAGCACCGTGGTGCTGCTGGTTAGTATGGGCGGTACCGTGGTGCTGATGGTTGATAGAGGCACCGTGGTGCTGCTGGTTGATAGAGGCACCGTGGTGCTGCTAGTCGATAGAGGTACCGTGGTGCTGCTGGTTAGTGTGGATGACACAGTGGTGCTGCTGGTTAGTGTGGATGACACAGTGGTGCTGCTGGTTGACACAGCAGGAGTGGTGCTGAGCATGGTAAGTGTCGAAGCAGCAGACGTGCGCGTAGAGGCTGTCGTCAGCGCCGTTGTACCGCTAGTGATCGTTGTAGAGGTACTGTCCGTCACCGTCGTGTATACTACAACACAGCATAGACTGCAGTAGAGGCCTATGACAGGCAGCAAGGCTGGGATTAGGCCAAGTGTACAGAGCAACCAACTTGTCGACACCATTAGCGCAAATTGCGAAGTCCGTGAGCACGGAATTAATATTGCATAGATTTCTCATCACAAAACAGCACCAGGGAAAATTTCAAATCGCCATGGCCTATTTGAAGAGACTCAGCCTACGATCGACGCCATGACTACCAATCACATACCGGGATTACACCTGTGTATATTATCATCATGTTACTGTGCCGTCTAGTATTATATACCATCCAGATTATGACCCAGTCCCTTACCGGATCTCCTGTAGCGGCAGGGTATGATCCACTGCGACCACGTCCCTGCTGTCCGCCCGCTGATCGACAAATAGTTGATCGGCCAAAAGGCTGTGTTGGATAAATCCGTGACGGGATCGTACACGTAGGTGTTCTCCCAGCTTCCAGTCGTGTTTCCAGGTCCGCTGGCGAAGGTTCCATTGATCCAGGAGACCCAGAAGGAGGTGTACTGGGAGGGGGATATATAAGGAGACCCGGCGGCGTAGGTTACGGCTGCTTGGGTCTTACTGAATGCAACGAGAACAATGATTGGTCCTCACTACATGAAACAATGGCAATGATTGGTTCTTATTGCAGCAAATAAATGTAATGATGTAGTCTGCTGCACTTCGCCCGCACTTACGATTAGACCCACTACCTACAGGCGTCAGTAGCTCCAGGGGTAGCTACACCCACAACCTACTAGAGTAAGTAGCTACAGGGGTGGCTATAGATCCACAACCTACAGGAGTAAATAGTTCCAGGGGTAGTTAGACCCACAACTACTAGACTAAATAGCTCCAGCGGCAGACCCTCAACCTACTAGAGTAAATAGCTCCAGGGGAAGACCGATAGGGCGTTGCTAAGAAACAACTCGTGTCCGGTGCAGATGGAGTTGTTGGTGACCAGAGCGGGAGTGAAGCAAAGTCCCACGGCGTAATTGCTCAGTGCCTGGAATGTGAAGGATGTGAAGGGGGACAGGTTGAGGCCCGCGTCCCGGTATATGCCGTCCGTGGCCGTCAACTCAGCGTCTGCACATTCACACTCACTAACTAACCGCCTTTTTCGTTTTTTGTCAAATCTGTTAATGTCCATGATTTCATCCCGGGTTTAGACGTTTGCGCCTTGATGAGAACAGCAGGAGCTGCATTTTCACGACCGGATGCCCTGCTTGGCGCCAACCAAACAGATTAATATCTTTCATGGGATTAGCAGCTAGTGACACTTGTGTGTTTAACAGCCTTGCTAAAGAGCCTGTAAAGCCAATGGTTTCATAGTGTTTCATCTATTTTGGATAAAGAACAGCTGCATGGAAGGGAATAAAAGCAGACACATCTCCACATTTTCACATCACCGAGCGTGCGTCTCATGGCCTGGCTCAATTTCTAGATGCATTTACTTCTGACATACAGGATATGCATTAGTGAGCCGAGTAATACTGTAACTGTAGTATACAGAGTAAAACATAAATTTTTGAAATTTGATTAAATTGTACGAGGGGAAATCAAAAAAGAAGTTAGTAGATTTTTTATTCCGAAACCGAAACAGTTACACAAAATCGGAAATGTACGCTTGAAAGCGACATTGTTTCTTCACTTTT
>JAQIWG010009467.1:0-10633 GCA_034695025.1 Chamaedrilus cognettii
TCATCACAGCATACATCAATCATCCTTTGTAATTCACTAACAGACGATGCAAGGAGTACAAGATCGTCAGCATATAGGAAAGAACCTAGATTTAAGCCACACATAGTACAACCGGAGCAATTTAGCCTATTTAACAGGTTATCTACACAAACCGAGAAGAGAATTGGAGATAATACTGCCCCCTGACGCACACCAGCAGTGAGACAAAAAGGCCAAGAGATTATGTTGTTCCACCTGACGCTATTATAAGATTTACTGTATCAATCATTTAAAACACCTATCAGACTAATTGGAGTCCCTCTGTCCATCAGCTTTAGAAACAAGCCACGATAATTTATGCGATCAAATGCGGAAGAAATATCGAGACAGCATACATTAACCGTAGAACCACTGGCTACAAAATATTCGATTACCTTGCGAACAGAAAGTATTGCATGTGGGCAACCGATTTGTTTTTTGAAACCAAACTGTCTATCAGAGGAATACAAGAAGCTACCATAGAGAACAAGAAGGTAATAATTATCTTTATCTCTTGCGTCCGACAAAAGAATTGTATTTCGCATGTTCATTTCGTAAAGCAAGGTGGATTTTTGTTTCGAAAAAGCTTTTGGGCAACGTTTGCGACTTGCGCACAAATTGGTGATCCGTTCGATCACGGATCACGTATTCCCACGGCGAAATTTCTTAGATACATTGTAGGCTAGTCTTGTGTTCGAGACGCATGAGATAATAAATTTCACTCCTTGACGCTAGGAACTTAGAAACGTTCTTCGTGCTAATGCGCGATCGAAAGGAACGCTCAGAAATGAAAACGCCGGTGTCACCGCATATTAGAATGCGATCGCTATCTTTCTGTCCAAGATAAAGGTTTCAAATTAACTGAATGCAATGCTCTTACAAATTGATATCCTTGCGTGCATGGTCAAACAATTTAGGCCTTATTTACTTATTCGGTTTTTTGTGTGTATTTCTGTGTTGCTACCGTTTTGGTGAGTAAAGAACCAAAAAATAGGCCTCTAGATTAGACTGCTGATGCCGATCTGACTGAGAACTTGGGAAGTGAATTGGCATTTAGATTTTTTTATCTCCCAAGCCTGTCGCGTAATATATCCATGCCACTGGCTGCAAAACTAGTTTAAAAGAATTCAATAAAAAATACGAAGGAAGGAAATCCATGTGTAAATCTGCAACCCCCACGTCGTAAGCTTACAAGAATCAGCTTGCATAAGCAAAATGCTCTTCTCTGCGTTCTTTCATATCTGCCATTCTCCGGGACTCAATATTCAAACGCATGACCTGGATTTTTATGTTGTTTTTTAGGTCTCAGCTTTTCCTGCTTTTCACAAGAAAAGCTAAAATCCTATAATCTGTGTTTTTCAAGCAACTTGTGGCTTGTAGTGATTTTTTGCTAAATTTTTCACAAACCTAGTGTTTTCTCATTCGGATCGAGTGGCAACACTGTATGCAGTATTATGCAGAAGATGAAAAAGACAACAAAGCGAACGTTGAGTTGAGCTGAGTTTTTTGTTGCCTAGCGGCTTAGCCTATAGTTCAAGTAGCCTACATGTACATGTAGTTGTTCGTAGGCTGTGTACTTTGTCAGAGACCTAGTGTAAAGTTGCCAAAATGTCATGTAGCGCTCGACAACTAGTTAAATGTCATGCTACTCTTGATATGCATGATATGCTACATGGCCAATTCTTACGACTGTGCATACGTTGGGTCTAAATCAACAAGCATAAGCAGATGCTGATCCCACGTCAACGTTCACGCCAGAAATCTTTAGCAGAAGCGTTCAGGGGTTAGATGTGATTTCATACACTACGTTATGGTCCGCCAACTGTATGCTATCTGATGCGGATGATCTGTACGTCATAGCCTAACTGATGTGAAGAGTCTGACAACAGTTGTATGCTACTGTAAGAGCTGTCTAAGGTAAGCGTACGCTACGTATAATATCTACGTTATAAATGAGGCATGATTATATTATATGCCTCGCAATGAAGGCGGCATTGTGCTTGCTTGTATTCGCCTCACTCCTTCTCACAACCACGTTACAAATTTCTACAGCCGAGAATATCACGACGCACCTCTGTCCGACAGCGTGTTCCTGTGATTGCTATCAAAGCGCTCTGACCATCCACCTGACCATCCACTGCTTGAATAGGCAGAATGACACACAGCTCAACGCTTCTCTACCGCGAGAGCTGAGCGCATTTCTGCGCGCTAACAAAATACAACTCACGGTGCTCAACATCACTCACACGACACTCTTGCAAGTTCCCGAGGAGATCTGCAACCTTACGACGCTCCGCTGGCTCGTCCTGAATCTAAACCGTTTGAAATCGTTGCCAGACTGCTTCTTCCGGCTTCGTGAACTAAGGGTTTTCGCAGCCATAGGCAACCGCATCACTCGCTTGCAGGTAACCCCTAGCTCTACACCCCTAGTAAGCGCTACACCCCTAATGTAGCGCTTAGTGACCAAATGCGATTATTCGATATCGATCACTCCGATAGATAAACCTCTATAAATGTTTTCGACTCGCGTTTTTATCCAATGTAGGCATGTTATAATAATAGATACTATATAACACACAATTATTTTACAATTCGTGTTTTCTAGTGTACATGTATGTCATAATTATTTTAGCAATATCCAATATTCGAAGGACTGGTTTGGTTTTGGGAGTTAACGACCGTGTGTAGTAACGAAGAATAGATATTTCAGTCCGGTTCAGTGCGGACGGCCACGCATAAACCAATTCCCCTTCTAGTCTAAATTTATTCGCTTTTACGACTCACCCGGGGAGCTCTGGGCTGCAAGCCGATTCTTTGTTCCCCGGCTGCAAGGGGACTCGCAGCATAATCTTCCTCAGTCCTATATATTTTAACAATAGGCTTTCTATCTTCTAAGGACAGTTGTTCAATCGAGAGTAATTTAAATATCCCAGATCTTAAGTTCGAAGTACTCGATAATAGCATTATCGAGGTCTAATTAGATCTGAAATCTAGCCCTACTCTGAATGAATAACTCTGACATGATTCTGATTAAAACTACTATCATACATAAAGGCCTACTGCTGATGCATTATATTACGTGACAGGACGGTCTGTTCGATGGACTCATTTACTTGGAGCACCTGTTCTTCGATTATAACTACATCGACACCATTGGCTTTCGAGTTTTCTCAAATCGCTTCGATCTTCCGAGTCTGAAGACCATAAGCTTGTCCTACAATCGTCTGACGAGTCTCGAGCCGTGGCCAATGATCAGAGCTCAGGCCTCCCCAGGCCTCAGCGTGAACGTAGCGTTCAACCAAATTTCAAAATTTACCAACAAAGCAAACTGGACATACAGTTGCAGTGAGCCAAGTATCAAGATGACTTATGAATTGGCGAGAAATAACATCGCTCATCTCTCCAATTTCGTGGATGCCTATTTCGCAAACATTTCGCTTTCGATGTGCTTTTTCTCAGGTTTAGATACTAATACTTTTCATGTTAATGTCAATCCATTGTCTTGCGATTGTATGGATTTTCTAGCAGTTGTTTCAATTCTTCCTTTCACCAACTATTTCATCTTGCACTACTCCTTGACATCCACGCCTCATTCTCTCCTCCTCCAACAGAGTTTCTGCAAAAACTTCATTCCTCCGAACGAAACAAGCAAATTTCCCACCGTTTCGTTGGATGTACTGGTGTGTGACGTCACAAAACTATGTCCGGCAAACTGCAGATGTGTGAATCAACCGTCGAATTTAACTCTTCACGTACTATGTTCAGGAATCGGATTAACACAGTTGCCTTACGAAATACCTCCTCCTAACGTTCCGCATACCGTGCTCATGCCAACCGAACTGCCGAAGTACAAGCTCGATTTTTCTGAAAATAACTTACCGACATTGGAAGCAACACCGTACTTCAACAGTACAGTCGTTTTAGACGTGAGTCGCTCGCAAGTGGAGAACATCAGCGAAGAGGCGCTGGTCAGCCTACAGAAGGTTGATAGAATCTATTTGCACGACAATCTGCTAAGGACGCTGCCGCGCTCTGTCGAGGCGATCAACTTCTCCTTTACCTCACTCAGCCTCTACAACAACCCGCTCGACTGCAGTTGCGATCAGGTTTTTCAAAACGCCGCAAAATATTCCACGTTATACTGTTTATTTCTTAAATTTTGGATGACGGTATTGTAGAAGATTTGCGCCTTTAGGCAGTACGCTCAATAAGCTATTGCAATTTTACAGTTTTAAAGCAGCTTGGCGGCTTTACAACTGTAAAATTGTACATCCCTCTCAGATTAAAAATCCTATTAGTTTTAGAGAAGCAGAATGCCAAGCCATCGCATGCATGGACGCGGGTTCATTAGATCTGTACTCGGTACTAAGCTACATGTATTCTCCATCTATAGCCATATTGCCGAATGATGTTTTAGTATGTTTACATATCTAACTGTTCCCTTCAAGTGCGATTTGAATCTAATTTAGAATGATTTCAAGATGTATGTATTAAAATATGGGGAGTTCATAAGAATGAGTTCAATTTGTGCAAGTCGTGCAGCAATATACTGCACCACTCCACCAACTGCTCTTTACCAGTTTTATCCTGCCACAGAGAAACAGGCCTAAAATTGATGCGCCAAACCTATCTCCGTGCTCCTTAACTCTTCGTAGGCCGCCCGCCTAGTGATGTTTGTACCATTTTTAGGTCCATATATGAGAATGGTTTGGGTCCAATCAACTCAAGATCGGGGTTTAACAATTTGATGGCATCTAGTAGGCTAATAGGCTAGAGACGTTGCTTTCCCCTGTGTATAAGGTTATGGTACAATCAAAATACCCATGCACTATCACCGGACCTACTGAACCTGGTACTATAAGTTGCAAGTGCCATTTCGACACTTGCACTCAAGGACAAAGTAGCTGGAGTCCAAGTGAGCGGAAAGACAACAAAAAACCTAAGATTTGCTGACGATATACATCTGACGACTGAGTCCAAGGACTGGCGGATAAAGTTGGAGCACAAAGCAATCGATTTGGTCTCAGAATAAATATAGAAGAGACAAAGGGTTTGACCATAGGGAAGAAATCAGAAATACTAAGCATTACCATTAATAGAAAAGAAATAGAGCAGGTGGACAGATTTACATATCTGGAAGCTACGATATCGGAAGATGGAAGCGGTGAGGCCGACTTACAAGGAGAAGAACAGGACTAGCAGCAGGCGAGCGCTTCGGAAATCTAACTACCATATGGGACTCCAAAAATTTGAAAATACAAACTAAAACACAAGAATATTAGAATTTTGTTGTCCCAATATTTCTGTATAGTTTGGAGTGCTGGACCCTGAATAAAAAACGACAGAAGGAAACTATTGGCCAGGGAATGAGTCGGCTTAGGAGAATGTTTGGTGTGTCGAGACTGTAGAGAATCCGAAACGAAGTAATCAGGCAACGACTTGGGCAGAAAATATCACTGGTGCAAAAAATACACAAATGACGAGATAAAAGAAGTGGCTTAGACACGTCTCCAAAATGAGCCAGGAGAGACTGCCCTACTTGGCGCTGCACACTAAAATACATGGTGCGAGAAGCCAAGGCGAAGATGGATCGACAACATATAACGGGGCACCTAAAATAAAAGGGTACATCAATGAACAATGCCATAGGGGCGATGTCCGACAGGGATGCTTGGAGAGAGCTCATTCAGCCCCATTGTCACTCACAGAGCTGACGGACGGACCAAAAGAAGAAGATAAGGTTAGGGGCCTTACGGCGAAAAACTAATCTTCAACTAAATCTAAACTCAACCAATACGCCGTGATCCTTAAATGTGGTCTATTAATCATTCAGGGAGCGTGACCAGATAAGGTTTGTAGACGGATGGCGATAGTTTCTATGCTTCAAGTCGCATATTTCTGGAGAAATTTGACGTTGAAGTGCATGGTCTTTCACTGACAAACAACAAGGCTGTGAATATTGGTCTTCAGCGTTTAGAATCTTAGAGCCTACTGACTCAATCTTCTCTTATTTCTCTCCTCTCTACAGGTAGTGTTTTGCTATTGCATGGAGTTCTAAAAGTTGTAAAGGGGATTAAAATTTAAATTGCATCGTGCGGTCAATTTTGATGGTTTATATTTGACTCCTGTCGATTTTATTTTCTGCTGTGTCTAAAGGTACTATTCTGTCGCGTCCGATAAAGGAATCGATTTTAAAACACCCGGGGATTGGTTCTATGAAATCGTCGAAGTTACCGAGAATTTCGGCGGAATATTGTATAGACATAGGATCCCATGTTGAATCTAAGGAGTCCGGTGAATCATTTTCTCACGATTCGCGAGGCAGAAACGGCGAAGTTTTTGCAGTAGGCTATTGACTTTTTTTAAATATGACATGCCGCATACAACTTACAATGGTGACGCTGGGCACCGGTTCAGTCAGTGGGTTCTACAGGTTAATCGACTGTCGCAGGTGTTTACATTCACAGAAACAAGGTCAGAAATTCAGCAAAGCAACTTAACGATAAATGAGACCCGATTTTTTTTTGTTTTGTTGGAAACTGCTAATCTGTCTAGATTATTGTAGAATGGCGACATCCCTAATCTCAATTTGTGCTCACCAGCCGTCACCATTAGGATGCATATTTTGGAACGATGTCCTTCAAAGCGACGTCTTTAAAACAAGGTTTGATTTGACTTCAGGTCTGGATGAGGGCCTGGCTGATCTCAATCTACGACCTTCTGGAGCAAAGCGACAGCATTCACTGCGACACTCCCGCTAGACTACGCGGCAGAACTATCTGGTCCGTAAAGGAAGCGGAATTCTGTTACGTGCCTAGTCCCGATCAGTTAGAACCTAGTATCCTAGCTCTTATCATTTCTGTGTTTACGGTGCTTGTGTTATGTGCGGTCTTGTTTCTGATCATATTTCGATTTCGTGTACAAGCGTACAAGAAATTTAATTTTCATCCGTTCGACCGCGACGAGTGTGTCGGCGAATATATGGCATATGATGTCTTTATTTCGTACGCGCGCTGCGATAGCGATGAAGCTGGGAAGATACTCGAGTTTCTTGAGAACAACGGCTGCAAGGTTTGCTTTCATCAAAGGGATTTTATGCCAAGTCAGCCGATTCTTTCTTCCATTTACAATGCAGTTTGTACCAGCAAGCGTGTTTTGTGCTTGGTCACGCCACGTTTCTTACGAAGTCTATATTGTCTGCACGAATTCGAGACGGCCTATGATAGTGATATAGCGATGAAACGACGCCGGTTGATCATACTGAAGCATGAGGATTTTGTAATCGAAGCCGACGATACTGACGAAAGCGATCGAGCCAGACTTATCGATCGGCCAGGTCCTGAAACTTTAACGGAAGAGTTTGTTGTTCATACCGGGGCATCTACTGAAAGAATTGAAGAAGGTCAGGCTTCACTTATGAACCACGAAACGATTGGAGCTTCCACGGAGTCATATGAGCTCCTCACCAGAGCCAATTGGTCTTCCATTGGGGCCAGTGAAGCTAACCAGGCCCGATTTCTTTATCAACCAGCCCCTTCAACTTTCGCGGAGTCTGAGGACTTAATCATTGAAGCAGAAGCATCTGCTCAGAACCCCGAGGCGGATGAAGGCGATCAAATCACACTTATCACTCCAGTGATGCCGGATACCGCAACGGCGCTGGGTTGCAGCAAGAGAAGCATTTCTATGCTACGTGCATTTGTAACACGCAACGTGTACGTCAACTTGAGCGTGGAGTCGTGGAGAGATCAGCTGCTGTACTCCTTGCCCGTCAACAGAATGGGGCTGTTGTCGGTTCCGGACGCCGATACCAATGCAGATTGCGCTCACGTAGACTTATTACGCTTCGATAGTTAGATGTTATTTATGTTGACTGATACCTTTTTGTATAAGAACCCGGAATGAAATGACCGTAAAATTATGTAGGTCCAGATCTGCATCATAGCTGAAAGAACTGCTCGGGAGCTAACTAAAATGCTTCTTTCATTAGCCATTTAAGTAGGCTATAGGACATTTAATATGATTTCTATTTAATTTTAATTTAATTTATATGTATTAAATTTTCATTGCTATTTATTCGCCTTTTATTAATTTCACACATGTTTTTAGCAGTAGGCCTAATTTTAATGATATTGAACTGATGGGCGGTTTTATATATTGTTTTTAAATCCTGAGTGTTCTCTTTATAGCAAATATCGCTCGCTCAGTGTGGCTTGTGATGTAGCGACCCTAATAGGCCTACATTTCCGTTATAACTCCTCCAAACCTTGAAAGACATAATGAGCTAGAGTTTCGTACGATTTCATCAAGGCAGCGATTGGAACAAACCAAACTGGTAGCCAGCCCCGAAGCGTGAGGAGGGGCAGGGAGCAGTATCCCCCTGCTGGGGATTACTGCCCACCCTTCTCTCAGAAAAATAAAAGTGCTGCCCTGCTGAGAGAAAAAGAAATGGATGCCCCCCGCTCTCTGTTTTCCTATGCTAGCACCCCTCCCCCACCCCTCCTCTCGTGCACGAATTTGATTCGAAGGAACTAGTGTAAGAGTGTAGAGAACGAAAAAAAGTCGGCCCCCTACTAAAATTCTCGACCACCCTGCTGAGCAGTGGCGCCGGAACGGGGAGCGGCAGGGGGGGCGATGCCCCCTTCACTTGGCAATGTGGGGGCAAACAATAGTAGTATTTGCCCACCCAGGCTTTGCCTACCCCTTCCCGACCAACGGATGCAAAAAATTTCGTCAGCACCCCCCCCCCCCGTCCCAAAAATCTGTGACGATTGAATGAACTTACGGGACAGACCCCACTGATTTTGACGGCTACTTCATTCTACAATTTCCTTTCCTAACTTTGCCCCCCTTCCTCCCCCCAACAAAAATAACCTTCCGGCGCCCCTGCCACTGGGAATGGTCAGGCTATACGGGGTTGACTGGTGAGCCCGTTGTGATTAAGGTTTTAGCATATGCCGTGGCATATTGGGAAATATACTTAGCATATTGCGAAAATTTCCGACAAAGAATCCCCGCGGATCGTTTACGGGAGGTTTATTCTTGACGGGATTCCCCGTGGCATTCCGCTATATCGCTAAATTACAGAGCCCGCACACCTTTCGGTCAAAACGAAGGAGGTCTTGTCGTTAAGGACAATAGTCCATAGAGAACTCGTCGAGCCGCCGACTGCTTGCCGTCCTTTGTCTCGGCGCGCGGACCTCATGCTCGTCATGATCGCTTAACGACGAATGCTGCACGCAGCATTCCTTGTGTCAAGGTCACAGTGACCTCAACGACGGCGGCTGGCGTTCGTTTGACTGACAGCGCGCACATCTAGCGATCCCGTGTCTGTTCGGCCAAACGAACGCCACTGTAAACTTCCTTCGTTTTGACCGAAAGGTGTGCGGGCTCTATTATTAGCCTACTTTCGAAAACGAAATGGGCTCTGAAGCGTTGCTTTAGCTTCTTTACTCCGCTGATATACTTAGGCTACTAGATATAATAGCCTACAGCCATAGGCGGCGCAACGAATTCAGCACTGGGGGGGTGGGGAAAGCTCCGTCAACATGACGAAGAAATCCATGTGGTTGGCTCATCAAGATGAGAGCGCCGAGTTCGCGAAGCCAGGCGTAACTGTGTTCAAAATAGTGTGGACGAGAAAACTAGGCCTAGTAGGCCTAAATACCTTATTTTTCTATCGAACAATTTCTTTGGTTAAAACGACGCCATTATCATAGTCTCCATGCATATCATACAATATGAGTTGCATATCCTACATGTAATCTGCCAGATAGAAATAGAAAATAATGCACATCTGTAATATTCAGTTAAAAACTAGTTTCTACTTCGCCAGCGGAACTACATTTAGAGTTGGTTTCTCCAGCACGGATTTAATGGTAGTTCAGGATTTAGCCCACCTCTTTGCATAGGCTAAATCGTGAACCACCATTAAATCCGTGTTGGAAAAACCGGATCCTAGTGTCTTCATTACCTCTCACTGGGAGTGGAAGAACAACCGGTCACCACCGGTGATGAGAACAGATCCTTAGGGCCTACTTGGCAATAGTAAGTCGATCATGCAACGGGGATACCCCCACCCCGACATGGGCGAGACGTTACGAAGAGGTTGAGGTTAGATTGGATACTTCTACTCGTCAATTAAAATTATTGGACGGGGGGTTGTCAACTCCTCAGTAAGCCTATGTTGTACGTCCAGGCTCGAAGGGGGGAAACACCGGCCGAGTGCAATGAACAAAATATTTAAGAGCAATTTTAGGCATAAGCTAGGAATTTGTTAAAACTTATGCAAAAACAAATCTATAGTAGGCTAGATTATACATAGAAATCTGCTTATATCATAAACACAGCCGTGCGAATTTCATTTTTAAGATAACCGAGAGCCCTCAATCCAAATATTAGTGGATTTGGGCTGAGGACCCCCCACCGAACTATCCGCTCGCGCGACCCCTGAGGTTATTCGCTACTTTTTGTGAAATAAACGTAAATCAACAGGCGTCCGTGATATTAAGCTACGTAATCACGGATTAGCGCCCCTAATTAAGCTACGTAATCACGGATTAGCGCCCCTAATTAAGCTACGTAATCACGGATTAGCGCCCCTAATTAAGCTACG
>JAQIWG010009468.1:0-10632 GCA_034695025.1 Chamaedrilus cognettii
GCGGGGGGGGGTAACCACCAATGAGGCTGAGGCAGTCGGAAAATGCTCCTCCGACTTTTGGCTCATATAGTGGCACGTTACGCGCGCGACTTTAAGTCCCGTAATTTTTGACCATCGTCATAAAATTACGCCAACTTCAAAACGATCGAAGATGGAATGGAGTGATGGAGTGAATGGAGTGATTTGTGTTTTGAATTCGCTTATTTGCGAGAGAGTGAATGACTGATTGCGGTACTTTTTCCACCGAATCTATAGTCATAATTATTATGGCTGTGGAAACCAACGTGTATCCAACGCGGCGACCGATGACTTTATGTAATTGTTCCACAAAGGATACAACAATTATTCTATACGTACACGCGCTGGCAATTAGCCTATTGCCCAAATCCTGTAACAGATGTCAAAACAACATTTATTCACGCGTAAATTTCAAGATTCAAGATACCAAAATTTCAGGATACCTTCGAAAAATACACGGGGAGCGTTTCTTGGTTTAACATGATGGGTCATGATATTTAACATGATGGGTCATGATATTTAACATGATGGGTCATGATATTTTAATCCCGTCAATGTATAAGTATGGCGGCAGTTTGTCCGCTCCAATTATGACATTCACAGCTCTACAAAAAACGTCAAACGTTCCTTTCCTCCTTCCTCCATTCCGCTGTTTCCCTGCCGGAGGGGGCGGGGGAGGCGGGGAGGCGGGCCCCTGACGGGAGCGCGTCGTGAAGCGGCGCAATCACAGAACCAGTCTCTTGTCGCCGTCATTAGGGACGTCCGCCCGACCCGCTACATAAAGCCAAGTCGTCCCGCCCCGGCCTCTAATACGCTCCTTAGTCCGGGCGTCGTTAGCAATCCGTCTCGCCACGCAGCGCTCCGCCGCAGCGCGGCTCAGCGCAGGAGGCTTTGTGAGGAGTAGTCGGATGTGAAGGCCGCAGCAGGCTTTTCAATGGTTCCGGGAAGAATTGATCTCCAGCATGTACATGTATAGCCTAAGCATAGGTCCTATGTTTTGTTGTACACATGTCAAGTAATGTAATCTCATCTAGGTATAGTGGCGAAAAAATTCTTATGGTAATTAAAATGAATAATGGTGATATTTATTTGCTTAAAATTAGAATTAAGCGCTGTTTTAAAAGACCTATTCAATACCTTTGCTATATTTTGAACTTTCATTGGATTGCTGGATATTTTTACAGTGACGCTATTGTGTCAAAATGGTCTAAATTGGTTGTAATGCTTAAACAGATTTGATGGATATTTACCACACTTACTGCCGGTTGCTAGACTTCGATTTGAAGTGCGATTTTATTTTGTAGTCCGAATTAACCAATGAAAATATATGAAAGAATTGTATCGAATAATCTGATTGGTTAATTCGGACTACAGAATAAAATCGCACTTCAAATCGAAGTCTAGCAACCGGCCTTTAGGTGTGGTTGGTTAGGTTGGGTTACTGCTGCATTTTGACTGTGCGCTGCGCTATGAATATTATTATTTTTGAAGCCTAGATTTATTCGTTCACGATTGCTACATCATATGCCTTGAAATTGAGTCTTTTTACAGATCGTATTACGACAACAAGTCGCAAACTATTTTAATTGATTGTCAATCATCATCGATGCTGCAGCATATATAGGTCTAGTATTGACAACTGATATTATCGGCAGAATATTTCATAAGAGTTTTTCTTTCAGCAAATCAGAGATACAATCTCAGAATCCGCCCTCTGCATGACTGCGGCTAGCGACAAGCAGGCTGCATGTAGATATAGGCCCACGCGGAGCGAACATTCTCCGATGAGGCTGTAGCTCTCGAAGACGCCTCCTTGCTGCGTTCTTTGAACAATTACCCGCCCGACTAAATTGTTATCTGCGACCGCATCGGTTCACTCTCTGCGCTCCCCTATTGGATTGTTGTCTGATATAAAGGCGCGCCGAACGCCTCTGTAGTCCCAGTGTTTGTACCTCCCCCTTCCTTCATATCGGTCAAGTGTGTCGTTGTAAGTTATCTCTGGGGTAAGCTCAATTGTGTTTTAAAATAGTTTTAAAACAATTTTATCCTATTGTCCAAAGTTCTTCTCAATAGTTTAACACCCTAGCTGTAGGCCCCCACTTCCCCCCCCCCCCACCTAATGATTATTTTTACGATTTAGCCTAGCCTACTAGGCATGCGATATTCTGATGGAATCTTATTCTCAAAAAGTCAAAATGTCTTGTTTAGGCCTACTGACAAGCTTCTTTGGAATAACCATATTTTTATGGGCGTGTAGTTGTAATTTTTGCATTCTTGAGAAAACGGCTGATGTCTGGGTGTTTAGATGATAACCAACGCGACGTGCTCCGAGGCATCCCATGCACTCCCTTAAACACCCCTACTTTCCCCTCCCTCGTGGTTGATCCAGCAGCAGGCCTGAACCGTAACTGTCTTCTTGCTGCTACTGCTGCTGCTGCTTCTGCTGCTGCTGCTGCTGCTGCTGCTGCTGCTGCGCCGTCACACTGATTGGCGCAGCTTTGTGCTGAATCTTGACCAGAGGCCAGCCTGGCTGAACTGCAGCAATTCTTGTTTCCGTGCTTCCCATCACTTCAGCTGAACCCATGCCAGTCTGCTTGAAACTGTTTAGTCCCATAGTTGTTGCTTTTGAAGCTCATGCTGACTTAGATGCGAGACGTCATCTGACTTTGATGCGAGACTTCTTTTCGTTATCTTGCTCTTATCAGCGCCACGATTCCATGACGCTTCATAGATTGCTTTTCGCGGTAATTATACACGATTAGGTTTGCTAATAACCCTATTTCAATATGCCAAACTGGCATTTTGTAAAGGGCCTAAAAAAGTAAAGACAGTTTTCGATTTGCTATGAATGAGTGCTGAAACAGCTGATACACTAGTATAATTAATGTAGTCTGCGTCACTGTCTGCCTTTCAAGTTTTAAATGACTGAACTATCAGTGAAAATTATGCATCAAAAATGTTACGGTCCTTTTAATTATTACCGAACCCGATCGCTTAATGGAGAGTTATTTGAATGATTTCAGTCTTTTTCTCAGATTATTCTTGTAGCTCTCCGATGATAGCGAGTTAAATTAGATCCGAGTTCTACTTTACGACAACTGATTGGGTTTGAGCGTCATTTTGTTGAGCGATAATTTAAATCAAACTAATTCTGGATTGAACAACTAGCCCTTAGAAGTTTTTTGTTGTTATTTTTAGACGTTTAACAATGAAGCTACAGTATTATCGAATGTGTCGTATACCAACTCGCGCTGCATACCATGCATGGTATCACACGTTCTTCAGCGCCGAGGTAGCTTCTCGAGCATTGAGGTATAATGGTGGTGGTGGAGTTGAATTTTAAGGACCGTGTGTAGAAACAGAGACTGTTACAGTCCGGTTCTGCGTAAGAGGGCCGCCACAGAACCACTCCCCCTCTTTAGTCGCCTTTTACGACTTTCCCGGGAAGCTCTGAGCTGCAAGTCTATTCTTTGTTCCCCGACTTGCTGGGGTATATGAGGTACAATGTAGGCCTATAGTCGTGTAGGCCAAGTCTTATGCTCTAACAGCGTTGATACAAGACGAAGCGTGGGCTACACCGCGCATGCGCAGTGCTGCCTGATCTCTTTGATTGTACGATTGATTTCTACCTCCAGACCGCCGCACTGATATACACCCAATCAATGCTCAGTATAGTGATAGAGGGCCTGCATTTTTCGCAAACTCGGATCTTCTAAATAATTGATGCAAGGCTCGTCGTTCACGGGTTCAAAGCACGCCGGTCTAGTTGGTAAACATCGGTGTGTAGACTCTGCTGTGGCTAAGTCTATTAATTCACACATCAGAATGCATAAAGGCCTGTATTAAATAGACTATACGAAGTTTCATTTTGGAAGCATGAGCAGACTGATAGAAAAGCAGAAAGAAGATGCGGGATCAGGAATAATAGAATATAGGCTGCAAGTTGCGCATTTTTAAACCGGACAAAATTACAAAATTATTGCTAATTATGACATTGCAGCAGGTTATATTAAATTTTTCAGAATATAATTATTATTCTTTTCTATTTACCAGTGATATTGCGTGCAATGACAGTTTGTTTCAGTACTGTAGAATAAGCGCGTTATTCATCGACTATTGCATTTATTGTCTCCCGACAAATTGACTGCTTTATGAATTGAACAGTTTGTCGCAAATAATTTATGTCTCTTTAATTACAGACGCATGACTCGCATTTAGCTAAACCTGTATTTTTCAATGAATTGCGTCAAGCTTCGTGTTAAAGAAAGAGAACAGTTTGTCAGATAAATAATCCTGACGGAACACAATTCGGACAGGTCTGGCACGGGTCACGGCGTCACGCCACGTGTTCTCTATGGTCCCTTTGTCTCACACTCACGCCCCGTGTCTAGGTGCAAACGCAAGTATCGCGCTACATGAGCCGAGCCGCGACTGTTAAATTGTCGCTTGATTGCTATCCAGGTACACAATGTAGACGGCAGGGCTCGAAGAACTGATGGGGTAGGAGGGATTAGGCTAGGCCTCCCACTTATATTCTTGACCTCGCCCAGAACTGAAAAAACCCTAATACGATTTAAATCCTTTCTGTACACTATAGGGCCCACGGTATTTTGATTTTTGATCCTCCCTCTTGGTCCAAAAAGATCTCCGGGTAAGTCTTTTTCGACCCCGCTGAATCCAATGAAAGGTTAAAATATTCACAAACGCGGTGTATCGTGTATTTATCGTTGAATTTCACAGGCTGTTAACTCCCTTTTGAAGTCTATCCCCTAATTCTCGCACTTACTTGCAGAGCCGACCCTCTCAAGCCACTCCCCCCCTCCCCCTTCTAAGGAGATCGATCACTTCAAATTCTGCTTGACCCCCCACTTCAAACTTGCTGCTGCGAGCGCCAGGTAGAGTCTGTTGGTTGTTGTGCGCGAGCTAAAGTGCTCCTGGCAGGAGTTCACGGCATCGATCGTTTGCTCCGAGGCGTCTTTGTCTCTGCAGCCGCGCGGCAGCCTTCACGCTTGGTTGACAAAGCGCTGGCATGCGTGTCACAGCGCAGCACTGTGGAGGCACACCCGCGCTGCAGCGGCTCGAATTAAGCCATCCAGCGGTGACAGTTGCATTGTTGCGAGGTCGCACTTTGATGAGTGAACCGTTTGAGTGTACGGTCCTCTTTTATCTCCGCCGGGCCGCGTCGCATTAGTCCAATGAGCATAATTATTCGTTGGATTAAATGTACGGCCTCGCTTGAGGTCATATTTTTGCAGTTATAGACGGACGATGCTTTTCTACGCTTAGGGGGTTTATTAGGCCCGTTTAATTTTCAAAGTTAAGCTGGAGTCCAACTGTGCAGGCAAGTGTGTAGGCCTAGTACAGACTAAAATTTAATGGATTTGGTGAACTCATGTTGTAGAATGATAAAAGTGTCTTTATGACGCCAGAGTTAGGTATACCTGTGGCAAAATAAGCAGTCAAACATTATTTTGAGTCAATATGGCCCATTATGCTACAGTAACTGTTGTCTCTGAATCAAGTGCATGGCTATCACTTAAGCAGTGACAAAACTTCGCATATACGGTTAACAATCGCTTCACCTAAAAACAAATTTCTAATTTCCTAAAACCTTTGTTTTCTGTCCGCGCAGCCTGCCGCCCGAGGGCGGAGAGGGGGGAGCGCGAGGCCCCCCTGACCTCCTCCCTCCGTCACCACACCCCCGCCAGTCACGGCGCCCCCCCCCAGTCCAACAAGCGTCCTCGCCTCGTCTTCACCGACATCCAGCGGCGCACGCTGCTCGCCATCTTCAAAGAGACCCACCGACCCAACAAGGACGTCCAGTCGACCATCGCCGCCCAGCTTGGACTGAAGGTCTCGACCGTCGCCAACTTCTTCATGAACGCGCGTAGACGCTCGTTGGATAAATACGTGGAGGATATGGTCGGGACGTCGGGCGGCAAGTGACGCGGGGATGGTGGGCCTCTCGGCGTGACTCGGCAATGCTTATGTGGCCCCTCGTGGTAGAGTTACATCAGGTCTTCAGGCTGAATTCCCGGAAGAGTTCTGCCCGGAATCCGTGTGCAAGATCTGATGTATCGTTTTAGCGTCTTTATCGACGGCATCTTCCCGCAAGACGCGTCATTCCTGAAGCGCTGTTTTTCCGCAAGACGCGTCATAATGCGAAAGATTGCAGAATCCAGCCTAAAAATCTGATGTAACTCGAGTATAATTCTTCGAAAGCGCAGTGACGGTTGTCAATGTATGCTAGTACGTCAAAACATTGCGCAGGGCTCTGTGGTGAGTGTTCGGCGAATGAGAGAGCTAGAAGCGTTACTCACTCTGCATGAGCTGAATTGTGGCGTATATTATAAATAATGAACTGAAGATCGTTAAAGGCTATGGGCTGAATATAGTAGCCTGGGCCTTCGAGACAGAGACCGCGCCTCCTTGACCCCTAATCAGCGCGGTTTCTTCTTCTTTTTCAGAATTGTTTCGCATGTTTTGCAATCATTAATATCTGAATAATTATAGCTCTGCAGTGTGACTTACGGTAGCGGGCATAAATCTGAACTGAATGGCGTAGGCTGCATAGGTCTGCAAGTATGAGCCCGCATTTGAGCGCAAAAATATATAGCTATTGGCCTGTCGGATATTTCTTGGCGGATTTTAGAAATAGGCCTATCTCTTTTCAACTCATTCAAAAAACTGCAATGTCAATCGAACAGCATGAGGTATACATGTACTTTTTTTAAGGACTTGCAAGTCTTGCAAAAATGTTATCAAAATCAAATGCATGTACCATGATTGACACCCGTCCAATTAGGCGTATAAGAGCCGGTGTCACACCGGCATGCAAACTGCAACGGTGTTTTCAACATAGGCCTGAGCATTAACCCAGTCAATCCTTTATACCGCAGGCCTATATCGCACAATGTCATGTCACTTAGGTCCGGCCACTTCAATCTCAGGTGCCCTATGAATTAAGTTGACCCACATGACATGGTATGTTAAGACTATACATGCATAGCCTGCGTACGAACCGTCACGGTACGCCTGCACGGCGCACATTACTGCACATGACACAAGGCTCGCGACCAGTCAGAAGTGCACAGATACACGGTGACATCTGTCGAACGGCACTGAACATTGTTCGATAGCTTCGACGACTCAACCCAAAACGACAAGATGTCCGGTTACTCTGCAGTATACAATACATGTAGCTTATTCGCTTTTAGCTTTTCTCGTAGCCTATTGTCACGAAGTACGTAGCCTACATCGTAGCCTAATAATCTTTAGCAATTTTTTGGCGAGAAAATGATTATTAGAGACTAATGTATGCGTGAATTATGTACTCGTACATGCGCGTGACATGTACATGTATGTAAATCCAAGACATTAAGAACAAGGTTTGCAGCTCTGCCAGCTCAGAGCCTTTTTAGCGTCCCGCGTTAGGTTACCCCCTCAGTCTCGCTTTAAGCTTCCCGGAGCTGCCTATGCCTCTGCTTCGCGGTATGAAGCATAGGGTTTCATGAGGCCGCATTCCAAGACTAGGGTTATAACGCTAATCATCCGACATTCCGATGATTCTGCGCGAATCAAGCCGCGTGCGTCTATCTGCACAGACTGCACATCTGCCGTGCAGTGAGGCTGGCGGTTGTACAGCCACTAACATATGGGACAACAATATTTTGTTGAGGGACAGCAATAATTACGACAAAAAATTGTCTTCGACTCCCAACATTAGGCCAAAGGTCCAATTTTCAAATGTTTTTTTTCTCAAACCCGCGGCAAATTGGGTGAAAAATCCTAAAACTGCTCGAAAGCCGCCATATACTTATATGACCATTTCACCACTGGTGCGCGTGGATGCCACAGCACAGCGTGAATACGAGCGATAAGGGAGACATGCGGTCATCACATTATGCGCAGTCCTATCAATGTCCGCGCAGTCCGTCAAATGCAACCACATAATTTATTATTGGAACAGCCAACGGTGTAGGCCTATGCTATAGGCCTCATATTATTCAAGCTATGGAAGTTTAATATCGCAAAGGTCTCAGTTTCATACGCGTAGGTCCTATTTGTAAGTAAAATCTTGATTGATGCCGGTTGATTAAGCTTAGGCCAAATAAGTATGCAATTAAATTTGTTTCATTTAGTCGCCAAAACTCAAGGAGCTTGAATCCCATCAATCAAATTGAATTGAATCGAATTAAATCGAATCTAGGCTATTTTAGTTATGGATAGCCGGAGAAACATGATCATAATTCTTTTGCGTGTGCGTTACATCGCGCCGCTCTGCGAAAGCTACAGAGCTCGTATAATGCTGCGTGTCGTGGGATGTTATAGCGATGCTGCATGCATGAGGTCGTTACAGGCTGCAGCTGCTGACCACTGCTTGGCTCTCGAGGCTTAGTGACGCACGCATCGATGTCCAGCTGCAGCGGTCTTTGAGACACGTCGCAGGCGGGGCCTATACACACCAGCGTCCACCGGCGACCAGCGACGCCATAAAATTAATATTATCGCTAGAATACCAATCAACTTCGCGTTGAATAATAAATATATAGCCCTTACATATTTGCACAATATTTCGGCTTGTATGGATGCATGTATACTGCAATTTTGTAACGCATCAAACGCTCTGTCCTGCAAAGACGGAGATGAAAACGATTTCTTTTGCTCGAGTCGCACAGGCGTCTTTTTGTCACGGTGCAGCCTTCCAAGCCGCTAACTAACGGCCCAGATGAGCTTAACTCGTGCTCGTCATGTTTTCACGAGTGTTCCCCTCATGAAAGTGCGGCCGCGGCGCCCGTGGGACGTAGCATGATACAGGCACATCTGTCGGAGCGAGCAGAGCGGTCCTGCGCGGTCATTCTATCGCTGATCGCCGACCTCGCGGGCAAACATGCTCGCTCGATACGCAGCACGCCATGCATCAGCTGCAGACTGACAGCGTGCATGAATACTGCTCGCTAGTCTAAGGCCTAGTTGTTCAATAGAGAGTTATTTGAACCATAGTTGAACGATCCAGGATTGTTTGACTAACTCCCCAGCATTGGCGTGTTACTCAAACAATCCTGGATTGAATTTGCACGATCTGATTGGATCGTGACGTCATTTCATTTTTGTTCTATGATTCTTTAAAACCAAATAACTCTCTATTGAACAACTGGGCCTAAGTTTAGGTCTACAATAATAGCGTTCATGCATGCTGGATAGCCTACATGTGTGTCTGTGAAGTTTTAGCTCGATGCGCTATGCAAGTTTTCGGCGTTCCTTGGGATCACGCATCAGCATCGGAAAATAATTCGCATGCTATTGCCGGCGTCGACGAGATAAATTTAAGGTTTCACGCGTCGCGAATATAGGAGCGCCAAGTTTTCAACGAAGCTCCATAGGCTACGTGTTTGGGCAGTAAATCTTACTGTAGATCGACTTCTTGCATGGTTGCTGCGGATTGTAACTAAATACAATTGAAGTCGTAAACAAATGGCGTGTTTGTTAACGAGTAGGCCCAAGTCTAATTGGCGTGTAACGAGTGAGCTGTAATATTCTATTAGAACATCAGCGTTCAATGTTCCTCGTCTCGATCGTAGGACTTCGAGTTATTGGGGTCGGTGGCTTTCAAAATTACCATCGGTCTACACCAGTGTTTCAATTTTAATGAAGCGCTTTCTGTAGTATAGTGTAAAACAGTCTACAGCCTATTATGAAAGTTTTTATCGTAGCAGCTGGCCAATAAGCTGATAGATGATCTATGGAAATTTGCCCGGAATTCATACAGCTCGTTAGGATACCGTCGATTTATCCGTCGAACATGCGTACGTCTGCTTGAAGACACTACACCGGCGGACTATAACCAGGTCTCTGCGCGTCTAGCCCTGCTGCCGCCCGGGCGTAACAGAATATCAGTATGATCCCGTGCTGCATGCATGCCGCGGGCCGCTCTAGCGTCTTGATCGAGTTCGCTGAATCAACAATTACCGCACTCCTGCGGAGAGCCGCTGCCTCCGAGTTAGACGCGTCGTGAGACACAATGCTGCAGCGGCCGGGCCTGCTGTGGGTCCTGCTCGAGGTGCTCGGGGTGGCGCCGGGCAGCCTTGTTGGTCGAGGGGGGGCAGGGGTCGCGGCCGAGGGGGGGCTGAGCCCCAACGAGCTGGCGATGAGGGATCGAACCCGACGTCTGCAGAACGTCTCGCAGACCATCGAGGACCTGCTAAACGGATACGACATCCGCCTGCGACCGCAGTTTGGAGGTAGGATGTGCGACTGTGCGTGTGTATAAAGAGTGCTTGCATACCTCCTCTGGCGTTTTTCTTTCTTTGCATCACTTCAACGTAACAGCAAGATATATTCGATGATAAACAAAAAATGTGAAAAATGACAACAGAACGCCAAAGAAGAGACTCGCGTCCCTGTCAGAGCAACTGCATTTTACTGCTAGGATATCTACTAGTAGTACAATATCGTTTTGTAAATCATGACAAAGCTTTCGAAATGATTGTTAGAACATTCTTTCGTAGGACGTTGAAATATATTTGTAAATTTATTTCATTTAAATCTTTCTGTCGTCTTGCTTGTGAAGCGCGAGAAAGCGATGCACGATCATAATAATTATAACGCAGTGAG
>JAQIWG010009469.1:0-10631 GCA_034695025.1 Chamaedrilus cognettii
AGTTGCAGTTAACTGATGAATATTTAGCAGTTTTTGCGTATTACAGTTACAGTTAAAGTTAACTGAATTAACTATGCAGATATGCAATGATATGTGAAATATTTTCCGCTAATAAAGCAGATAGAGTAACAAATAAATTTTAATACAAATTTTAAGTAACAATTTTCTTAATTTTGTATCAAACAGTAAGATACATAATAATGTGTTTTTTAAATGAATCTTTTACGACGCTGTAACAATAAAAATATTGCAGAACCTCATTATGGTGCGGAATGAAATTTCAAAAGAACTAGATGTAGCATTTTATTACAAAAAATTTTAGCAGTTCAAATTTTTATAAAAAGACCGTTAAGTGGATTTTTATAGCATTTGAGCCCAAATTTCATATTTTTATAACTAGACTGTGTTAACAATAATCTTTAATGGTCTTATTATTGGGTTCTATTTTTAGTAGGCCTAGGCAAATTTATATTTGGTCACGACGCTCTATTGTTGCGTTCAAAGAACAAGCACAGGCGCGGTACAAATATTTTGCGCGGTTTCTTGAAAAAATCAATTTTTAATATCAGGCAGCTATTAACAAAATACAACCTAAAAAGTTACCTCGGCAAAACTGCTCGCCATCAACATCAAATATCGCCTTTTTCTGAAATTTTATTTCCGTTCAATGGTGCGGTCTTCTTAATTGTTTAGTTAAATCGACCAATATCGGTGCAATTAAATAATGCAAATTCTCTAATCGCTTTGCCGGATTAAATAGAACGCGTTGGACGCTAGTTGCCCAACCCACCAGACAGGATGTATATCAAGTCGATGGTGCTCGAGGGGTTTAAGTCGTACGCCCAGCGCACGGAGATTTCAGGCTTCGATCCGATGTTCAACGCCATCACTGGCCTCAACGGCAGCGGCAAGTCGAATATTCTGGATGGCATCTGCTTTCTCCTAGGCATCACCAACCTTACTCAGGTAAAAAATTATTCCGTCCTATACAAATGACACTGAATAAATATATATATCCCGTACGACGGTTGATACACCCGGCGTCCTCAGTGCTTGTTTGTAACGCATTTGCATTTTTTGATCTTGCTATCTCTAAATTAAATCATAGTTTGTATACATGTACCGGCATTTAGCAGCTTAATTTGTCGAGCGGATTGCATTTATACTGTATTGACTTGTGACTTTTCTCTTGAGCTAATATAGTTGGGCTGCAATTAATCTTTCTACACATTATATCACTATTTGATTTTAAATTTTAAGAAGATATATTAAAATTTACGTCCTGTTTGTAATATCAGCTTATCTAACAGTAACCAATGATGCCAACGCGATGTTGCCAGGTTCGCGCGGCCAGCCTGCAGGAGCTCGTGTACAAGAATGGACAGGCAGGGGTTACCAAGGCAACCGTCAGCGTGACGTTTGACAACACCAACAAGCGTCAGAGTCCCCTTGGCTACGAGCAGTACGACGAACTGACTATCACTCGCCAGGTATGTCATTAATCGAAAAGGGTGAAGTAAATGTCAGAAATATGACTATCGAGCACACGCGCATTTGTTTTGTGCTCTGTGTTGTGATTGCAAAACCCTAGAACAGAGCTACGGAATTACGGCCTTCATGCGCAATCCTAATGTGAGCTGAACCTTGCCTATTGTGACCGAATTAAATTTTTTTGTTTGTTTCGTTGTAGTTCAGGGACCGTGTGTAGCACACAAGCGCTATATACTGTCCGGTTCTGTGCAATATAGCCGGCACAGAACCGCTCCCCCTTCTTTAGTCGCCTCTTACGACTCGCCCGGGGAGCTCTGGGCTGCAAGCCAATTCTTTGTTCCCCGGCCTGCAGGGGGTGGCTAAATTTAATCTATATGTATTAGCAATATGTATATACATTGTACTTTCATTATTTATTACATACAGTTTGTATGATGTATGCGCATTACTTGTTGCTAATTTTGTGAAGTTGAGTGAAAAAGCGAAATTTTTGCAAAAGTGATTAAATTCTGAGCAAATTATGAAAAATGGTAAATGTGCGATACCGTAATTGTGAGAAATAGCAAATAGTCACAAGTAGCAAATAGTAATTGTAGAAAAATGGATTAATTAAATCAGAAAAATTGCAGTATTGCATTCAATATTGCGATCGCAATTTTCTAACGTCTCCAATGATTTATCTCAGGACGCTTTTATGTTATACAACATAAAGGCCGAGTTTTTTTTATCTATTGTTAAGATTGAAATCTGAGATTAATGAAAGAATCAACTGCATGGTGTTCAATCAATCATAGATCGCGCTTTCAGTGATCGCATTGGGTGGAATGTCAGGACCTCGGATTCAATTTTATCACTTGATGGAAAATCTGGCAAAAATAATTAATCGTTACTGTGTCGGTGACTGTCGGTGGCCAGGTTGTGATTGGAGGACGCAACAAGTATCTCGTTAACGGCTCCAATGCCAACAACACGCGAGTGCAGGACTTGTTTCGCTCCGTCCAGCTTAATGTCAACAACCCTCACTTCCTCATCATGCAGGTACACTTTTATTTTATTTCTGCATTTATTTTTTCTATTTATGTTTTCATGCTTTTTATATTTGAGCAATAAATAATTAAAGTTTTGAAATTTTTTCGGAAACTGTTATTTGAAATTGAAAATGTTTAAAGTTTTCAAAGCCGTGGTCGTCGAACTGAGAGCTTCAGTTTATTGGCTTGAGTATTTCTTAAGCTCTCAAGCGTGCTTTGATTTGGTGAAATTTGGCTGTTTGATGACTAATATTAAAAATTAATAACTTAATGCTTAACTTAATAAATAAGAAATAACATTAATAGTATGGCATAATACTTTTAATGTACCAGTAATTATAATCTAATTCATTGGATTTGGATTTAATGTAATTTGATGTAACAAATTAAATTTGAAATCAAATTTTAATTTTAAATCCGAAATTTTAAAATTAAATTTTAATATTATAATAATTGATTAATAATAATGAAATTAGTAACTGCCCATTGCTTAAATCATCTGAGCAAGGCAGTTACATAGGGTAGTTACTGGTAACATGCCATAATTACCGGTAAAGTACCATAAATGCTGCTTGCTGTGCGGCGCACAGGGTCGCATCACAAAGGTGCTCAACATGAAGCCGGCCGAGATCTTGTCGATGATCGAGGAAGCCGCCGGCACGCGGCTCTACGAGAGCAAGAAGGAGAACGCGCAGCGAACGATCGAGAAGAAGGACGCCAAGCTCAACGAGATAGACGCGATTCTGCGCGAAGAAATAACTCCGACGCTCGCGAAGCTGAAGGAAGAGCGAGCGTCGTACTTGGAGTATCAGAAGATTATCAGGGAGCTGGAGCATTTGAACAAGTTCTACGTGGCGTATCAGTTCACCTGCGCCGAGGAGACGAGAGCCAAGTCGGCGGAGGACGCAGTGGGAGTGCAGGTAGGCGCGCTGGCTTGTCTTGGTTGCGGAAAAATTGTGGGTGAATTTAGTTAAATCCGAATGCGGTGAAATTTATGAAATCAACGCTAATCTTCTGTCACAATTGTCTGTGATCATCTTGTGTAGCATTACGCGTGAAGGTACTCCAGTGACGTTGGCCTACACGGTTTTTAAAGGCTGAGCATTTGCGCTACGCATATGTTAGAAGGAGGTGGCATAACACAACAAATGTTTTGTGAGGGCTAGGCTTAACTCTGTTCACAACCTCAGGAATTTCTTGTCCTATAAAAATGCATGATTTGGAACATATCACAATTTCCGTATCTCTTCGTGCAGGACACGATCGCGAAGCTGAAGGCGAGCCAGGACGACAACACCAAGAAGATCAGCGCGCTGGAGGACCAGATCCTCGCCCTCGAGAAGAAGCGCGACGCCGAGACGGGCGGCGCCCTCAAGCGGCTTGAGGGGGAGCTGGCCGATGCGGAGAAGAGCGACACCAAGGCGCAGGCGGCGCTCTCGCACAAGCGCGATAACGCCAAGGCCGAGGAGAAGAGGCTGAGGGCGCTGGAGAAGCAGCGCGGGGCAGACAGCGCTAACGTCAGCGTCAAGTCGAAGGAGATGGAGAAGCTAAAGGCGGAACTAGTGACGTTGAAGGAGCAGAGCGAGAAGGATCGGGAGGCACAGGCAGCGGCACAGAAGCATCTTCAGGTGGGTTTTAATTGTTTATATTCTGTATGTACTTTTTATATATATTATATATATTTTTAAAATAATGATTGATTTCAAGTCAGCTTTTAGATAACGTTGCTTAATAATTTTCTCCCAAAAAATTTGGTTACATTTTAGTTGTTTAAACTTTGTGAAAGTTGTATGATCCTCGTTATGCGAGCATTTATGAATTGATTTTTTATTGATCATCTTAGGTTAGTCTGTTCAATGCCTTTGCGGTAAGCTTTCTGTCAGTGCTTCCTGTGCAATGTGCCATTTGATAACAGGTGATGATGGCTGTGGTTAACACAGCGGCCGCTGGATTTTGATGGTCGTTGCCGTGATAGCTTAATGTTATGCTGAAAAATTTAGGAACGTACAAGAGGCCACATGTGTGTAGTCTGATTTAAATAAAATTGCGATGCCTGAATCCTAATTAATCGATGTAACTTGACGCGTTATTTGACAGTGCAGTGTTAAAATTTATCTACAGTTTGATGAGTGAGTCTATTTACTGTTTAGCAACACAATAGAATGTAATTCATAGCCTCTACTGTATATGTGTCTACCACAATAGCCTGCACGTTAAACTCTAATATTAGTTTAATTGTTGCCATTTTGTTTCTGGCCAAATACAAGCTTAATTTGAAGGATTTCTGATTTGCTGCCGCAGGCCGTCAACGCCGGGCTGTCGATCAATCAGGACGGGGGGCAGGACGCGACGCTCAACGACCAGCTGATCAGCGCCAAGAAGGACATCAGTGACTCGGATACTGCTGCGCAGCAGGCGGAGATGAAGTTGAAGCACGCGCGCGACGAACTCAAGCGCAAGACGGGCGAGCTGCGCCAGACCGAACAGGCATACAAGAAGGACGAAGCGGTCTGTAGCTTTGCAATAAATTCTAATTTTTAAATAACTAGAAAGTTAATGAAAATTACAAGTAAAATGACATTTTAAAATGTATAAATTTTTGTTTGGAAATAAATTTTTTATGTATTATTTTTCATGAAGGGAATATCATAGATTGCACAGCTACTGTATTACTAATGGGAAGGGTTTAGTTAAGCCCTGATCAAATATGAGTAGAGTTATGCCCGCTCTTAAAACAGGTGTGAGGAGGCTACGCCCAAGCTTTCAGAAATTGCGAACGCCTATGCCACAAAAGCCGATTTTAATGCGCGGTACTACGTCTGTCCATTTTTCGATTTGGCGTACAAGTGGCCAGAAAAGCCGTATCTTTGGAGTACTTTGCCTACTAAGCTTAACCCTGCCAATGAGTTAGGCGTTCATGCATATTATGGATGTTAATACCTCATTGGTTTTGCTGTATTATTGTGAAGAAAAGAGATGAAAAAGGTTTCAAAATAGCGCCACCATGCTGATGCATTTTAACTTAAATATCCGACCAGGGATTGAATATTGTACACTTCAGACATCTTTTTTTCACAAACCTGGTATTCTTTAACTATATAGCGACTTTTTAGCGATTTGCTTAATCACTAGAAATGCCTTTTAGAGATGCCCCAGGGTCTCAAAGCCACCAAGCTGCAAAGTCGCAAAATGCATTTTAACTAAATATCCGACTAGGGGTTAAGAGTGATTTGAGTGTTAAATTGGCTGCGGACCAATGTTGCAATTTATATCTGATGATTGTTAAATCATTATTTATATATATATATATATAATTTTTTTTTACTTTGGTGCTTTTGAGCGAGTTTAATGTGAACTGAAGCAACAAGGTCTGTTTCACTATTACCAGGTCTACGACGCGACGAAGAAAGCCGTAGCGGCGCTGGACGCAGAAATAAAGCGTCTTGGCTACGCGGAGGGCACAGAGGAGGGCCTGCTGGGGGAGCGCAAGCGTCTGCTGACTGAACTCCAGGCGCTGAGGGAGAAGATTGACCAGTTTGAGGCACGCAACCCCAGTCTGCACTTCGAGTACAAGGACCCTGAGAGGAACTTTGACCGGAGGACCGTGCATGGGCTGATCGCTATGCTCGTCGCTGTGAGGGACCCAGTGAACGCAACCGCTGTCGAGGTGGGTGGCCTGGACTGAAGACTTGAGCAAGTAAATAGAATGTTGTTCAGAATAATTAGCGTTACTATACTGTTCAAGTACCATTAAAAATAATTACAATCAAAAATGTTTTTAAGATGCAATCAAAATCCTATTAATCTTTATCCATGTTTATCTTTATTGATGCACATGAAACATAATTTGCCTCCAATGATGAAATTTTACATTTAAAATATAAAGAAACAGTCTAGACTAGATACAAGCATGAGCCACAGTCACATGGAACCTTGGAATGATTGTATTTTTCTTTGTATGAATTTGATATCGTGTTTGTTTCTGTTTTAGTGAGTTGATATCGGTACGTGCGACGAAGTATTTTTCTGGAGTACTTTCCTTATTGTTTTACTGAAGCATTAAAAAAAATGGGAATAGTGTCGATCAGTGGCGTAATCAGTATGATATAAAATAAAATACGCGCAGGTAGCTGCGGGGGGGAGACTGTACAACGTTCTCGTCGACACGGAGGTGACGAGCAAGAAGATTCTTGAGCGCGGCGAACTCAAGCGTCGCACCACCATCATACCGCTCAACAAGATCAGAGGTGACTCAGATCGTTACTAGCCGCCGAATGTCTATAAAGCCATTTTTATTATCGTATCTCTTACGGTGTCTCAAGGTATGAACCCATGCCTACCTTTCGCAAATTGTATTTTTGCGTTTCGCTTAGCAGCGAAATTGCGCTGAGCTCAAGCACTTGCTTACTTTACACGCCGCAGGTAACCCGATAGACGCAGCGACGGTGCGTAAGGCCGAGGCACTCGTTGGGCGAGACAACGTCCACACGTCGCTGTCGCTGGTCGACTACGAGAAGGCGTTCCGCCCGGCCATGGAGTACGTGTTTGGGGGGAGCTTCGTCTGCCCTGACATGGACATCGCCAAGAAGGTTCAATTTCATGATTCTCTACCAGTTTGTCTTTGAGCCTCCAGTGCAGATTTGAACGCTGTCGTAGAACCATTATTGAGTTGCGATTGCTTTAGAGGAAAGGGGAATGGCACAGGAGGGGTGAAGTTCTGTTTGATTGTTAATTTTGGGATAATTTCAATAACTTAGCATAAAAAGTTGTAATTTAAAGAGAAAAGTTTGATGTAGCTTACAAATGGTTTGGCCCTAATTGGCTTGTTTCAATTGACCCTTGATTTGATTGACTTCAAAGTTTCAGTAACCTTTGATTTTATTGACTTTTATTTCAGAGGACCTTTGATTTGATTGACTCTTATTCCAAAATCTATGACCTTTTTATTTGATTGGTTTTTGTTTCAGGAGACCTTTGATTTGATTAGCTCTTGTTTCAGGTGATCTTAGGTTTAATTGGCTCTTATTCCAATTGATCTTTGATTTGATTGGCTCTTATTTTAGGTGACCTTTAACATCATTGGCTCTTGTTTCAGGTGACGTTTGACGTCATTGGCTCTTATTTCAATTGACCTGTGATGTGATTGGCTCTGGTTGCAGGTGACCTTTGACCCGCAGGTCAGCAAGAAGACGGTCACACTGGATGGGGACTCGTTTGACCCCGCCGGTCTGCTGTCGGGGGGGTCACGCGCCCAGTTGACGGCCATCCTTCTGTCGCTTATTGAGGTGAAGGGACTGCGCGACCAGGCCAGCGCCACACAACAGCGCATTGATCAGGTCTGGGGCCTGTTTCTCAAAATATCTGAAGCAAATTGTAAGTAATTTTGATCGTTTGTTATTGGAAAATTTTACTGTCGCATGCTCTAAACCAAATTATAACGTCATGGCTGTCGGCGCATGGATTGAATTTATTTCAAATCTGATTTGGGATGAAGTTTAGGCTTAAAGTTAGGGAATGTCTGGCCACTAATACTTAAGGTTCGGGCCAATCCCCTCAAGGTCGAGCCAAGGCCAGACCTGGCCCATATGACGTGACGCCACTGGAAGTATGGCGCTGTGTGTTGTCAGGTTGACATGGAGCTGGGCAGCATCGAACGTCAGGCTGCGCGCTGGAGAGAGCTTAGACTTATTTCGATCTTGGTTTCAGGATGTGTTTATGCAACTGGGCATAAGTGTATTGCGCCGCTGTGTTATAAGGGACACGCAATGTAGGCATGCGACTGAGCTCAGCGGAATTCCGCTGTTCAGCGAAATGCAAAAGTGCGATCTGCGAGGTCGAGCATCATGCAGACAACGCCTACCTCACGCCGATTGTATTTTTGCGTTTTGCCGGGCAGCGAAATTCTGCCGAGCTCCATTGCTTGCCTGCTTTACACGCCCCAGGTTGATGCGGAGCTGGGCAGCATCAAGCGACAGGCGGCACGCTGGAGGGAGCTGAAGCAGCAGCTGGAGCTGAAGACTCAGGAGGAGCGCATTCTCGCTGACAGACTCAAGCAGAGCACGCATGGGCTGCAGCTCGGAGATATCGACGCACTGCAGGCCACCGTCACTGAACAGGTCGAGCGACGACTGGAGAAAAATTGGAATTTTTTTTTACAAAATGAAATGAATTTTTTTTTTTTTTTTAAAGTGAACTAATTCAAATATACAAAATTGCTGCGGCTAATTTTTTCATGGTCCGTCATGGCTATGCAAAATTACTTAGTGATTTTAAAGCGGTTGAAATTTTTTGATTTTGCACTCCAAATGTTGATGATAAATGAAGCTGCTTTGAATTGTACTGAATAATTTGTTTCGGTTAAATAATCTCACAAAATCTTTCTCTCACCACTGCTGTTATCGTGCTGTTACCTACATATGATATACTGCTTCTCATCTTCACAAAATATATAGGTTTATATAGATTTATAAATATATTTACACATATTTTTTTTCTCATCGCTGTACTATTTTGTCTCTAAAGAAGCTAACAAATTTCTCTTTGATCTCAACTGAACAACTTAAGGATGACCTAACCCTAGAGAGGCCAGTTGAAGAAATAGATATGACGTCCTTTTTTTAGAAGATACTTTGAGTGAAATGAAATGAAATGCCAATGAAATGAGCTGACCCGACCTACTTCCAGGAGGATATCAAGGTGAAGGCCAAGGAGCTGCACGCCAAGGCGACGACGCGAGTGGCTGAGATCGAGGACAAGCTGAAGAACGCTGGTGCGGTGAAGGAACGGGAGACCAAGACGGCCGAGGCAGGGGTGGACAAAACGAAGAAAACCGCTGATTCGTCGATGAAGAAAACAAAGGAGAAAGAACAACAGGCGAGTGAGATTGCATCTTGGTTTGAAACAAAGAATCTGGACATCAAAGCTACTGGACACAAAGTCCAGTAGCTTTGATGTCCAGATTCTTTTGTTTCAAGTAGTTTTAAGCTTAGATTTTTCGGGGACACGATGTATATCTGTTCTACTATACCAGGCTATTAAAATCACTACAATATCTCTTGCGTCATGACAGCTTGGTTTTTTAGACAGCATATTCCTGTGTTGCGATTTAGGATAGTTAAAGATAATTAAGAATTTGAATCATTTTAGCGTCTTTAAGATAACCCTGCAGACTGAGGTAGAGAGAGAATAAGCCTGCAGCCCAGAGTTCCCGGACAAGTCAAAAAAGGAGGCCTGAAGAAGGGATGGCGGTTCTTTAGTTAGTAATAATAATAATTTGGGATATATTCTGGTTCGGCATCGAAAGATGTCATCGGGGACCTCTTTGAACTGTGATAGTCTTTGTTACACGCGGTCCATAAATCTCACAATAAAGATAATTTAATGTATGCCCAACAAAGAATTAAAAAAATTATATTGACAACCAGCTTAGTTATCATATTTCTACACCGTAACTGCATCGGTGAATCCTTCATTTCTGCATTTCTTTCCAGGTGGAGACGGTTCGCCTGGAGCTGGAAGAGCTGGAGGCAGAACTGAAGACGACCGGCGACCAGGACGCTGCGATCAAGGAGGCCCTCGCCGGCTACGAGCGCCAGATCGAGGAGCTGAAGCGCGGCGCAGAGAAAAGCCTGCTCGCCGTGGACGCGGCAAAGGAAGCAATGGCCAAGCACAAGGAGCTCCTCAACGGGTGCAACAAGGGCATTGCGGAGCGACAAAGTGTCCAGCGCAGCCTGCAGAAAGAGAGGTTGGTGGCGATGAAACTGTCCTGTACACCCTGTCCCGATAAAATTGACCTCACTTTAAACTTGTCATAACTCGGTCAGAACTTCAGATTGGTCTGAAACTTTATACTCACCAACTGTAGCCAATCTACACCAACTTTGAAATTTGTAGAGAAATTGGAGCAATTTTGACAAAATGGCTGTTTTAAAAATAGTACCGAAAAAAAAGTTGCCAACATTAGTTGCTGCCTATCGTGTGCCTACTGTCAAGTTAAAAGCAAGCAGTCCAGAAATTTAGTTGCAGCTGATGTTCGAAGTGTCCTCCTTGTTCGCGTACACATGACAGAAGACGGGGACCCCACTATTTGACTGCTGGATCTATCATTTTGTG
>JAQIWG010009470.1:0-10630 GCA_034695025.1 Chamaedrilus cognettii
GGTGAAATGGACTGTGAAGGAGTAAGGGGAGAGGGGAAAGAAGGGGGGGGGATAGAGGTACGGAAAGGAGTGGGGGGACGGGGAGGAGGTGAGAGGAACGGTGTATGCGTGAGGAAGACGGGGAGTGGGTGCGGAGACGGAGAGTGGGGGGTTTGCGGAAGTAGGAGGGAAGGAGGGGCAAGATTAGGGGGCGAAGCGTCGCTGTGGCGGTACAAGTGTGACCTCGCCCAGGGCGGAATGCGACCTACACTTATGTAGGACCTGTTTCGAACGGCGGTTCCAGAAATTGGAAATTGTTCGTGGGGAGGGATAACGTGTACCAGTCGATACATTTTCCCTCCGGTGCAGAAGTCGCGAGAGGGAGGGTGTTCGGTGCGGAAGTCGCGACCGGGGGGGGGGGGGGTGCTGACAGAAATACTTCTATTTGACCTCCAGCAACTGCGTTTACTTTGTCAATCTTATAGCTGCTGCGTATGCTGGTGGGGGTGGGTGGATAAATGCCTTAATTGTCTTAATTTTCCTCATTTTACCTTCCCTTTCCTAACTTTGGCATTACCAAACTAATCTTAGCATGTTAGTGTAGGGGACACAGTCAACCCCTGTAATTCCCAACGTAAAACCTCCCCTGACTGTGGCGTTATTGCATGACAAGGTTTCTGAGAGGAAGGCTTCTGAATAAGGAAGACTGGCCGAATGGAGACAATGGAAAAACTATACGATGGTAAACAATGTTCTTTGCATAATTGAATTGCCTAAAGTGTTATTCGAGGAGTCACAATGTGGCACTCTTTTACGTTGCAGCTATGTGTTTCCCAGCATGCAGAGCATTGGAGAGGACCTCGTGCACATTCTCGATCAACTCAAGTCAGTGAATCTTCAATAGTTTACACTATGTAAATGTATTCTATTAACTGCTTTGTCAACCGGTCAAATCGCATGTACCACTGATCCTCTTTTGAATTCTTTTGGGTGACAGGCTGCTTTGAACTGAATCAAACTGTGAGTCGTAGATCAATCACTGATCAAACTGCATTAAATCTACTGTAACTATTGGAAATTGGCATAGCCTACTCTTGACATATTATCTTTAAAATTCTAAAAGTAGAAACTATATGACAAAATACAATGCAACAACGACACCGTAACCAACCAAAACTGTGAGGCAATCAAATTTTGTAGTTTGTACTTGCCGGTAGCCTATACTAATATACTATGCACAATTGCACGTGTGTGTAAATAGACCGAGCGCACATTGCGTTAATTTCAAAGTTATATCTACATGTACGAGGGGCGTTTGAAAGTGTTTTACCTGACCTACTTCTGAAAGTCGCGGACACTTTAAATTTTCAATAGTTTCTAGTCTTTCTCTATGTATGAATCTGCCAAAGTGACACATTTCTCCCAACGGTTCTTCACCTTCCTTATGCCATCTTTGTCGAACTCCCCTTTTTTTGCTCAAAAAGTACTCTTCCGTGACAGTTATGACGTCATTATGTGCATGTAGTCTGTCTGTTAAGTGAGGCGCAAATATATTTACGGCATTGTGTATTATATGACGTTGTACCGGTACGACATGGCGTGAGTCTTGCGTTGCTGTGAGTGTGCGTGCGAGGCACGCGATCAGCAAGGCGCTGGTGTAAGATTAAACGAGCGGAATACACCGAACCCCTTACGGTATGGGTTCGCTAATGATGAGTGGAATTGTGTGAAATTTTTATCAGATTTTCCGGAACAATGAAGGCGATTGCCAGGGGCGGTTCCTGGGATTGTACGTGGGGGAATGATGAAGATTTTGTCCCTCCCGGACAAAAATTTCGCATGGGGGCGGTGCTGCAAGAATTTATTGGTCGCGATCAAATTGCTCTTCTTGCCTTTAATTAATATTAGGGGGATGAGTCACTTTTTACCAAATCTTTTCATCAATATTCCTTACCTTTTAAATTTGAGCATCGCAATAAAAATACTTTTTGTGACGGTGGGAGGGGGGGGGGGGTTCATGCATCTCCACTCACTTATAATGTAGAACCGCCCCTGGCGATTGTGTAAGTTGTCTAAATTGACATTGAATGTGTTCACTATTATAGCGTGAACATGAGCGCAGAAAGATGTACAACATGTACCAAAGACTCACAGCGGTATCAATAACGCGAGCCGATCGAATAAGGCTAGTTAATAATAATAATAATGATTTTCGCACAATTTTTGAGCTCCGTAACATGACCGAAGTCATCTCAAAGGTGCTGCACAGAATTCTATTTTATAGCAGTCTGATACCAGACACATGAATGAAGCCTATGTGATTGTATTATGTAAACCTGCTAAAGAATGACTGTTTTTATGAAAACCTACTATCCAGGCAAATTGATTAGAAATATGATCGGGTGAAGAGTTCGGTTTTGAGTCTTTCGGTGAACACAGTTAGGGAAGGGAATGTCTTCACGTGTAGCTGCAGACTATTCCAGACCTGCAGGGCTGCTACAGAAAAGCTACGATGGCCAAACTTGAGCCTGGTCTGAAGTTGTACAGTGGAGTAGTAGTCTGCAGAACGCAGACGTCTTGTAGTCCCAGTGCTCGCGGTCACTTAGACTGCAGCTTAGTTGAGTCTTCAAACTCATCAGCATCCTTGATTCTAAGTCTGTAGATCTCTCTTTTTTCTCCGATCATTTTGTATCGCAGAGTATAGATAATGTTATTCACTGTCCAGTTACCAGAATGTTAAATGTGTGAATCTCCTTCAACAGCAGTTTCACATTAATCCTAGCCACGACGGCCTAATTTGAGTGAAATTTATCAAGTAAAGTACAGATACATGTAGCCTGTGGTCAGATGGGAGTTTACCAATAGGTCTACGAAAGTATAGAGAAAAGTCAGATCACGCATTAGCATAGGAAAATTTGCATTCGCGTGGTATTGTTAGCGTCTAGGAGTGAAATTTCAGTTCTTACGCGTCTCGAACACGTCACCCGCATGTTCTGCATTTGAGAAATGTACCCCCACAGTTACTGTAGGCCGTGATCGATTGTACCAAACAATTTTAATTCTTAAAAGACACTAACGGTCAATACAGGAATTCATTGGTATCTTCTTCTTCTTCAATCAGGTATGTTAGGAATCAGGACGCGTTCCTCAACTAACTCTGTTGGCGTCCATTGTTTTCTCCTATTTCCTTAACTGCTGTGGGTAACGTGGACCAATTGCTGGACTGGGCCTAATAAGCACACAACGGCTGTTACATACACAGACTCCCCTTTACATACATCGACGGCCTAATGAAACAGAACTCGGTCGGGCGTCTAGCGGCAGTCCTGTCCTCCTTTCATCACGTCACGTGCGCCCTGAGCCCTGAGCGCAGACAGCAGTTCCACTGTCGACGTCCATTCGTCCTCACGTCCCACGGCCGTGGGGCCACCAATATTGAATCTGCGCTCGTCAATCTTGGTTTGCATACCGGTAGCAATAACGTCGCGTCTGCAGGACGCGGATGGGCACTGGCATACCCTTGAAAATAGCCAGCGTGGGGCAAGAGTGGACAAGGTGGGCAATGATTATGGTGTGAAAAGCGAACATGCAGTCTTCAAAGAAAAATGCACTGTTTAAGAGTGGTGTGAGGAACGATAAACTAATTATTTAGACATGGTAAGTTGGACGGCCGAGTAGAAAAGATTGAAGACATGGTCAAATTTGATGGAGGAGGAAAAAAGTGTGTGTGTTTAAGACTTTGAAAAATATGCGTCCCTGTCAGGCTGTAACAGGTGGGCACTGGCACTGGCTCATCCTGACAAATGTCAAAGGTGGGATAGGGTAGGCCAGGGAGACAGGCTAGGGTGGGCCTGGGTGGACCAATAGTTTGTTTTATTTAGTAAAAAATTAGTGTTGAAAAAGAGTGTCAGAAACAAAGAATAAGGATAATTGAAAATTCAGTTTTGTGGACATAGTTAGTAGAAAGGGCAAGAAAAAATATCAGTATATAGTAATATGTAGGAAAAATCTCAATTCCTGCCTGCCCCCGGTTGTGAGTTTTGCATGGCAGGAAAAAAGTCTGGACCACCCAACTTTTAAGGTCACGTGACGCCACTGCCGGGTGGAGGAATGTGTTGTTAGTGGAACGTAAATAAATTGAGATTTTGAATAGGGTTATGGCTGCGTTAGGGTTAGCGACTTGGAGCTAGACTGCATTAGCTCGTTTAGAGTTTGGTTTTGTTAGGCCCACTGATCGAAATTAGAGATTCTCACCGCCCTGAATGAAAATTAGCAAGAGCCAAGATGGATGGACGCAGATTCAATTTTCAGAAGGGTTCAGGCCGCTGACAGAGACGGCAATTCCCGGCGGCAAATCCTATTAATCCCGCTCGGCGCTATTACCGCCCCTGGCTCCCGCGGCTGATAGCCTGATATTGGCCGGAGCGATATAAAACCGGCAATTGATCCCACGTGTGGGCCTGATAAATAGATTTGACTCGCAAGCGGATAGGTTCCTTTCTGCAGAGCTAACTACACTGATGTTGTTAAGTTATTAGCCTTAGGTCAGCCATGTTGAGGCGTAATTGTTGATGTATAGTTTGTTGTAGATTTCATTCGATAATAATTGTATTTGACGATTGAATGTTCCATCGAACTTATTGATCGCTTGATATTAATTGGAAGACTCCTATTGAACTTATTCCTTGTTAAATAATTTCGGCTCCTTGGGTGAACTAAGTTTTAGCTCCTTAGTTTTGCCTTATGTTATCATAAGTTCGGTATACACATATTTATATTCTGAACTTGTAGCAGGCGTACAAACTATTCAAACGGAAATCAAGTATTGAACAATTAGACGAATTAAACCATGCAGGACGCATAAATAGGCAATTTTAGATCACTATGTTAGCACTTTAACTGTAGATTTAACTAGGACTACTATTAACCTTTTTCCATGGGGTTGAATTTTTGTTGCACGTTGGGGTCAACTTTGATTCTATAAAATTTGAAACGAGGCAGAATTTTCTACAAAAGTCTAACCAGACCAGCACCAGATTATGGTGCTTTCACTAATCGGCGCAAACTTTCAGCTTTCAGTATGTTCAAGGTAATTCTTTTGAAGATTTACTTCCAGTTTGAATGTTTTTGCCCCCAACTTCCCCAACTGCAACTCCTTCTTTGAGTAAACCTTTTTTGACTAGAGTCATACCATACTTTTCTTTGATCAAATGTTTCAACCTACTTTCGAAATTCAAGGTGATCCGCTACGCGATAATCTAACACAGCCTACAGGCTTATAGGCCTTGTCGCGTAGACAAAAGTATCAGAAACTAAGGGGGCGGGGGGGCGGCGGGTTGAAAGGAAAAAGGGAGGAAAGACCGGGGAGGGCGTCGTGTAGCGGTCTCGCCCGGTCTCACTTCGCTGCTGTCTCGCGGATGAATTTCCTGACGAAATCTAATTATCGCTGATTGCCGTGGCCGCTGGCTAGAATGGAATCTGCACAAATCCATCGTGGCTCTTGCTAATTTGCATACAAGGGGAGAAAATTTGAAATGAAATGAAAGCTCTTACGTGACTTCCCCGAATCTAGCCCTAACCCTAACGCAGTTCTAATCATAACTTGCTGACTCTTACGCAGCCCCAACCCTGACTTGCTAACTCTAACGCAGCCCCAATCCTGACTTGCTAACTCTTACGCAGCCCCAACCCTGACTTGCTAACTCTAATGCAGCCCCAACCCTGACTTGCTAACTCTTACGCAGCCCCAACCCTGACTTGCTAACTCTTACGCAGCCCCAACCCTGACTTGCTAACTCTGACGCAGCCCTATCCTAGTCAAAATCTAAAATGTTTTAAATCTTACAAAATATCTAGTTTCAATAACAACATATTCCTCCATCCTGCATGCAAATTAGCAAGAGCCAAGATGGATTGGAACATATTCCATTCTCAAAGGCCGCCGTGCATTTGCATCTATCGCTGATCTCAGCACTTGCCGCCGAGCGCCACTTGGCTTGACGACGGCTTTAACTGTCCGGCTGCTTTACGTTTCACTGCTGCTCCGCTCTTAAACCGCATCATGCCAAAGGCAGATACATTAAAGACTATGTCTGCCTTTCGGCCGTTTAAGAATGGAAAAATGTCCGTTTCTTCTTTTCTCATTGGATAACGGTAATAAGCAGAGCAGTCACCGACTTGTGAATATACAATCCGTGCCGATCGGATTGATACAAGCCTCTGTATACTTGATACAAGCCTCTGTATACTTGATACAAGCCTCTGTATACTTGATACAAGCCTCTGTATACTCTCATACATCTGTCAAAAAGAAAACAATTTAAGAACTAGGATATTTTAACCCTGGTCCATCTTTAACCCATGGCTAACCTTAACCTAACACTAAGCCACTCGTAAAATAACACTAAACTAATTTCGCGCGGTTTGCGACGGGTGAGTCGCGAGATGGGCGTGGTTTGTGCATGTGTAAAGCTGAACCGAGCATATTGTATATTCGTCACCCGCCTGTGTCCGATCAGATCCCGATGGCGCGTTCGAGCACCGAAATTGACTGTAGTCCGTTACGGTACTATGCGATACTATTGTTACTCGCATTGTAGAAAAAAATGCAGACATTTTAAAACGCGGAACCTTGCCTGCCGGAAATAGAAATTTTGTGCCATGCTTCATAGAAACATCTACCCTAGGCAGGGGCGCAACAAGGAAAAAATGCTGGGGGGGGCTCAAGCCCCCCCCCCCCCAGGGATGAGCTCATAGTACTCAGGTTTGTGAAGGATCGCACTACTGCGTTCGCTTTGCGACCATATCGGCATGGCATGCATGACGACAGAGTCGTTGAGGTCGGCAGGGAAGCAAAGTTTTCTTTGTGGTGTTCGTCTCTCTTCGATTGCAACGGTGGGTTCACTGGGGTGGCAAAGGTGCCGAAGAGGTTGCTGCTGACAGTGCGGAAGATTCTTGGCACTCCGCAGCAGTTACCAGTTTGATGTAAGCTTGAAAATTAAACGTGATGAAGTCACTGAGTGAAACTACACTTATAAGTCATAACCTACTGATAATATCTAGGCCGTAGCGATAGAAAAATTGCCAGCCAAGTTCATTGTACAAGATTTGTAGTTAACTGTTACAGCGAGTGCTGAGAATTTTGTTGCTGCAGCGTCTAAGCAGCAGGGCCTAAACTGCCGCCTGCAGAGGTCTGCTATTGCTTAACGCGCCGCTTGAGCCGACCGACTTAAAGTCAGTGATGAGACTGATGACATCAGCGGCTGCTTATTTCATAGTGAGCAGTGTGTACGACACTACACCACACATAGCGAGCAGTGTGTACGACACTACACCACACATAGAGAGCAGTGCGTACGAGACTACACCACACATAGTGAGCAGTGTGCACGACACTACACCACACATAGCGAGCAGTGTGCACGACACTACACCACACATAGCGAGCAGTGTGCACGACACTACACCACACATAGTGAGCAGTGTGCACTGATGCCCTCAAATGAAATCGTAGCATCTCTCGTGCGTGACTATAACGGCCCTAGACTATTATAGCCTAGGGTGTTGCATCTAAATTCAATCGAATGCACATGTGTGCTACTGAATGGATTGAGTCGCTATGCTAATCTGTGATTGTTATCACTCGAACAACCTAGCTGGACCGTCATGCCCACCTCCTCCCCCCCACAAAACTAAATCTCATCGGATCTGGAAAAATTGCAGGACTCATCAAATTTTGGCTGGGCCCCTCAGCTCTCCTCTGGTTGCGCTCCTGACCGTAGGCTTCGTTTAAAATATTGGTGACTTTACTGAGGCTGTGAATATTCGGGCGATGCCAATGCTCTGAAGAATACATGCACGATTATCTTGACTGTAGTGAAGTCATCCTTTCGTGTTTATCGCAACAGAAACAACGCTGCCATTGACGCTGTCTAGGAATCGACAACAATATGCCAGCCGTTGTACTAAATTGTTTCACAGTTTATGAGCAGGGCTGTGTTCTATAAGGTTTCATCATGTGCTGCAGTCGGCTTGCATAATGCAAATTGTAGTTTTACCCTTGCATTTGTAGTGTCTGTGAGAAGAATAAGGCGGACGTTTCCCTTTTCCTATTGAAAATATAATCTAATTCGGTAACTGCAATGCGTGAAGTTAATTAAGGTCGGGACGTATTGACGCGGAGTCACGAGTCACGGAGTAACGTGCGCCTGCACGAAACTACTGGCTTGAATGGCTAGAGACTGCTTAGCACACCTATATGTGCGGATGTATTGTTTCCTTTCACTCTTAGTGCCAGCAATATTAGTAAAACTGTTATCAACTTCTGTCCCGATGGATTTATGTTCTCGCTAGTTGGTGGAACGGATAAGCACAATATTTTAAAGAAGGCAGACCCCCTGTGTTTCGGCTATGTAACTTCGCCGATAATTCATGGAATTTTAATGAATTTTAACTTGTCTAGCGCAAAGAAATATGGCACAGAGCTGAGGCATCAAAGGTTGTACGTGTAGTAGAAGTGCCGCTGTTAACCATTACACGAGCGCGCAGACCGATGCGCCGCTGCCTCACAGCGGTCTCGATAGCGCGCTGATCGACTTCTTACCATGCAACTTGAAACTGTAGGTAGTTATGTTTCGGAGCTCATCGACGATCTTGATCGTGTACTTGTACACTTGTCCTGTGTCTCTGGCCAGAATTTGTAGTCCATGAAATTTAAGTTTTGCCTGCTTGATGGTTGGACTGCTGACGGTGTGAAGTCTAAAGGTGCATCCTTTGACAGCAGTTCCACAATCACACATGCATGATTAGCGTTCAAAAATTACCAGTAAAACTAAAAATATTTATATTACCGGTAGTCTATTCTTAAATTACCGGTAAACTATGATAATCTATGGTTATCTACCTGCACAAATTCCTGACCGGCAAACCACAGAACTATTCGAAATCTTTAATAAAATTTGCACATCGTGCTAGGATGCTACATCGAAGTTCTTTTCGTCAAAAACAACCATGTTTTTAACAAAACGGGCCAGGTGGCTGTCATGAGATGCAGTTCAAGTGCATTTTATGCCAGAAACTAAATTTTAGTAAGAAAAAAATCAAGGTATTTACCGAATCGGTAATTTTTTATAAATTGCCAAAATTGATAATAAATTATCGTAAATAGCCGATCTTAAATTACCATAAATTACGGTAATCTAAAAACCTCTTCAAACACTATGCCTGATGCATTAGTGGCGCGTGCACGGCGCATCTTACAGTGTTCTACTACGATTTTAACTGAAATCTGATAAGCATCACTTCATTGTTAAATGTGCAATTTCATGTATATCAAAATATAAATGCGTATTGGTAATCTCACGTTGTGTGTCGTTTATCATAAGACGTGGCACGATGCGTGTCATGTGTCACGACCGTGACACGGTCGCAGTGCGTGAGGGCTGCAGGCTGGCGTGATCACAAAGAATTCCTTCAATCGTGCTCTGTGTGTATCGTGTCTAGGCCTACAACGAATGTGTTGGACTGGTCAGCATGGATGACACGCCTGCTTCGCATAGTCAATAGCGTTCTGCGCTCGGCAGCGCAGGCGCTTCGCTTACTTGTAAACGTGTAATTAATGGTTAATGTAGTTCAACTACGTTTGTGAGACTGATACCTGTAACATTATGGGCAACTAATATGACCTTGATGCTATCCATTTGTAAGGAATCGAGTGATATTTTACTCCAGGGCAGCGAAAAAACTTCCTGGATGCATGTAAACACTCAATACAATAACTTTAAAGACAACGTCATTCTGTATCAGTGGACATTCAGTGAAACCACCTGTTGTACCTTTGATTCGGACATTATACACAATATATGATGCGTAATTGTGTACGTTTTTTGGCACTTGCAATTTTATATAATATAATATAATATAAAATTTCGAGTGCCAAAAAATGTACATGACATATATTTTGCTTTCATATGACATCAGTTCATGATTTTTGTTGCAGAATCAAAGAAGTGATTTGTTTTGGGGAGGGCGCCGGCGCAAACATTCTCGCCAGATTCGCTGTAAGCTGATCGACTGTAGGAATCTTTCCCTGTACACTGTAAGCCGATCAACTGTTGAAACCTTTCCCTGCATGCTGTAAGCTGATCGACTGTTGCTACCTTTCCCTGTACACTTTTAGCTGATCAACTGCTGGAACCTTTCTGTACGCTCACAATCAAGAGAGCGATGTTTAGTCTTGCGCTGGTACTTTCTTAAACATCTTAGCTGACTTAAGTATAATTTATATTGAGAGCTTGTTAATCGTTTTATATGGCTCTCTGGATTACATGTTTAATGCTCATGCTCAATTTTCTCATAATAATGGCGCGTGTTTGAATCCATACAGACAAGCGTATAAGTACAGACGAGGACATACAATACGTATGTAGATAGCCGTAGATGCACTCACATAGGGCGCGTACTGTACACAGATGGCTCACATAGGACGCGTACTATACAGGGTGCGGAAAAAGAAACAACCCCCTAGCAGATTCGCGATAACTCAGCGAAAAATTTATATTTTTGCTTCATCTTCTCAGGGATTGTAGCTGAGATAATTTGACACAAGTTCTGAAAATTGCACTTGAAAATCTGCTTGCATTCAAAAGTTATG
>JAQIWG010009471.1:0-10628 GCA_034695025.1 Chamaedrilus cognettii
CCTCAAGACCAATCACAATCCTGCTAAAACTTTGCCACATTGCTTCTAACATATAGTGACAACTTTCCCCCACTATTCCAAACAAAAATTTTGAAATCGGTTTTTTCACTCCTCCCTATTGACCACCCAGACTCCTCCTGTGTACATGTGTCTGATCTACTTCACCATAATTGCCTGGTTGTTGTACTCAACTTGCTGTACCCAGCTTATTGATCGTAGCCAAGTGTCTGTCTGTGATTGGTTGGGCCTTTACAGTTTGAATTGTTATTCAAGGATATGACTGTAAGCTGTTTACTGCGTAGCGTCACAGCCCCCCAGACTGGGTATATAAACTCCTTGCGCCCACTACACGAGACTTGAACAACGAAGAGGAGATTGTCGATCGACATACTTTATAAGTTTCATTAAATTGCCATAAAGTAACTTAAGCTGCAACTTGTTCATTGACGACGAGGTCCCTTCGCAATGTTCAAGTCAGGCGTTCTATGCATACATGTATTCTAACTGCTTCATGCTCCTCTGTATCTTGTGAGTCTATCATTTTGATTGTCCTACTCTGAACACTGTTTCAGTCTGAGCATTTTAAGTTAACTTTGTTATTACTAGTTTGTATACTTATGTATTTAATTTATTATTGCTATCTTACTTCATTGCTATCTTACAGTCTGTGTCTTATAGCACTATCAAACCTTAATAAAAATTCCTGGGATAGAGAATTGCACTGGTAAATCACCAACCTTTCAAGTCAGTTAAGATTAGGAGCTTTTAGGTAGGGGACAGAATTTAACTGCAATCTCCCTTTGCTATGCTCGATTATTCTGACACTACATGTGCAATGTACGTCATCTATGACAACATTTGTCACATTTAAAGTTACAAAATAGTTTGCGATATGTGTATGGATCCTTAAATAAATCCATACAGTAATAGGCAAGATATATTAGCATAATGCCAACCTGACTTGATTGCTCGGTGGTCAAGGTCTAGCCCTCTGGCACAGTGAAAGAGTGTTAAAATCTCACAAGAGGCAAACAAAATCGTATTATTTAAATGGCTGATAGCACGTTTTGAAATATTGTAGACATTTGACATTTTTGGATTAAATGATAAAATCGAACTGAAATGACATAGGCTACTGGCAATAATTTTACTAATAACTCCTAAATACCCACCAAGCTACGATTTGTGGGGAAGAATAGTCAGGTTTGGGTAAACACATACGTGTGTCCAGGATTTTTCAGATATCTGCATCTGAGTTGAGTAAGGAAATTCTTTAATTTAATAAGAGTTCAATAATACGAGTTTAATTCTACTTGCCTAAAAGTACTCCCTGCAAGTCGGGCAACAAAGACTATACTTGCAGCCCATAGCTCCCGGGAAAGTCGTTAATGGCGACTAAAGAGGGGAGCGACTTTGTGCGCGTCCCTTCGCACAGATCCCGACTGCAATAGTCCTCGTTTGTACGCACGGTTTTTAAACTTCAAACCCACATGCTTCAAAGTGTAATAACGCTTTACAATCAATTCATCAGACTAATGACGTACACGAGAGTTTTCCAAACTATTGCATTCGGTGACCCCCCAAACATACTACAAAACAAATGACGACAAGCGAGCGGCGAACGAACGTAACTCATTATGCCCGAGTTGCATTGGGTCGTCAGAAGCGGGATCAGCACGTCTACCGGTAGAGCGCATGATAACGCGTCGTCAGCGACGACCGGAGTCGCTGACGACGCGTGCGAGTTACATTAAGATGCCTTCACATTAGTTTATCAGGGCTGTTCTTTTGGCTGTCGTCCGGGAAGAACGGTCATCACGGAAAGCCGGCCGTGATAACGCGTCTTGCGGGAAGACATGGCTTCCGGGTTGAACACGTGCGTCTTTGCGTCGTTGTCCTATCATCTTCACAATCACAACCCTGTACATGTATATGGTTTACAACCATCGCTTGCAGCGAAGAAGCGTATTGCGGGACGACGCGTCGTCGCGACGACGCGTCGTCCCAGTCAAAGTCGCTGAAGATGACTTTGTTCACATCAGGTCTCGCGATTGGATTCCGGGTGTCTTCCGGGAAGAATTCTTCTGGGAAGACTGCCCTGATGATGCAATGTGAACGCACCATTAAGTCCTGAAATTAGATACACGCCGTCGTCCCATGAACCACTGTGTATATTTTATATGACCACCGTATAACCACGATATAATCATCGCTTGCTGGGGAACGCGTCTTCAGCGACGACCGGTCACCGCTGACGATGCAAAACGATACATTGGGTCGCCTGGGTGGATTCGCTGAAGAATTCTTCAGCGAATCAACTCTGACGACCTGATCTAACTTTACCTCAGGCTTAAAAATTCCAAAATGCTATATAGGCCTGGCGCTCATATGCCTCGGTCACTATTTCGTATCTGTATCATCGAGCATGGTTTGGTCTGATTAAAATAATTCCCCGGAAGACAGTGTCCCGGCGAACCGGGGGGATAGTGACAGCGCCGGACCCAGCGCGCCCCACTCAGAGACTGACTACATTAGTGTCCACATGTAATATATAAACTTTATTTTACCAAAGCAGTCGTAGCATAATAGCAATCAACATTAAATACGGATCACGGAAAAATAATTGAATAAAATGAGTTACGAAAGTGGCACAAGATGCACCTCACAAATTGATGGTACCTTAGAGAAAGCAGTAACCGGCACAAGATCAGATTGTACGCTGCATTGCTTGTACAGAAGTACCTGGCAGCTATAATGCGGAAAGCTAAAAATATTAGAATTTTTTGCTAAAATCGTAGTGCAAAAACTATGAAGGACTTAACCTGTACCAAAGCCCAACTAAAAATCAAAGCCTATTCAAACCGCAAGCTGGATTCAAAGCTGTTTCATATTTTGATTTTTGTAGACGCTAAGTTGGCGCCTGGATCAATATTGAAATTATTCATCAATGATATGCGCTCATCTGAATCCAGCAAGCAGCTCACTTAAAGGGGCATATAGTAAGACAAGGTAGCCTACATTATTTTGCTAAAAAATTTATTGGCTGCCAATCGCTCCATCGCCAAGCACGAGCCACGCTCCGCCTAGTGGCTGCGGCAGCGCACCTCGATCGCCATCCAGAGCGGTCACGCTCACTGCATCCGTGCGACACACCTATTGCCGCCCGCAGACTATGAACCCTATCTTCAGGACTAAACTATGCGCTTCTCGCATTGTCCATTTGAAGTTGCATTTATATATGTTTTCTTTAATCTTGTCAGAAATGAACATTGTTATTAAACTTGACACCCTATTTATATTTAATGGACATGTAGTAGGCTAGTGGCTGCTTGTATGGTATCAAAGTTCACTTCCCTTCGATTGCTGTTTGAAATTGTTGCATGTTCGCAGTAGGGCCCCTGTCTTTTGAACGTAGAGGTCGTGTGATGTTGGTGTGCTGATGTAACGTGGTAGCTAAGAAGTAGACCTCGTGTAACTTGTTTCAGTTAGAACTGTTACTGTGACTTCGTTGTAATGTTTTATAGTCACAGGTTTATTTAATCAAAATGCTTCGTTCAGGTTTTGAATCGAGTAGGAGTGATAGTGACGTTGAAACTAAAACTATTCATGGACTCCTGTTGTATACTTTCCTTTATTCATCTTGGTTCTATTATAATGTAAATATTTGTATGCAACTTGTCTAGAGTTGTTTTCACTAAAACTATGCAGTTGAACCTCTTATACGACCTGGGATAACATTTGACAACGAGACTAAAGATACATGAAGTATAGAGAAAAAAGGGGTGACTTCTGACAAATCTGCTAACTATTCAGATGTTATTATAGTGCATCCTTGAATAGGTAGGACTCGGATTGACGAATCTGCATTAGGTTGATGTTAATTTGACCTTGTTTGTACAGTGTAAATCATGTACATGAATCTAAAAATAAAAAACAGTCATTAAAAAAGTGTCTCTTTTGGCCTGAAATCGGTTTCTAATCACTGTGTTATATGACTTGATAAACGTTGCTGCGCTGCAGTTATATAAATCTGCCGGTTACAAAACAATGCTGTGCTGATCGTGTTTAATCGTGTGAATGTAGATTAGTTGTATGACAAACTCTTATAACGGATTGGATCTATAACAAACTCTTTACACCCTTATACCTACCCTCAAGCGCTATATAATACGTGAATGTGCCCATACGCGAGCTATAGGGACCTGCGAACTACGCCCCGTTTCGTTTTCGCAGAATATTGTTATAAAAACATCCTTTGAAATACTTTGCTGTGAAGCACACCAAGAGCGGGTACAACAGTCTGAACAATTAGACTATTAATAGCGGCGTAGCGAGGGAAAACAATGACATCTCTTTTATTTTCAAGCATGATAAACGCATACAAGTTACAATTGTGACCCGGGGCACCGTTACAGTCAGCGGGGGCAGGATTCCTGCTCTCGTGGCGAAGTCTGATAGTGGCGCCACTCTACGGCTTTCCTCCGACGCGCGGAGGTCCCGGGGGGTCTGCTGGCTGAGACTTTTTTCTCTGGCGCGAACTCACGACCGGGGGGGGGGGGGGTATTACTGACGACGATTTTCCACATACTGACTATGTTCAAAACAAAATTGTTCTCTCAGGGGGGGGGGCACAGGAGGGCGTCATTTTTTTACTCACCCGGACTGCCCCTAATTTCATTCATACTCATTAAGTTTTTTTTTAAATGACTTATCATGTCAGAAAAAAACTCAGGCTGTCAAACATACTACGCTAAATTAAAAAAATGTACGTCCCTGGCGCCCCACCCTTCCCCACGCACACCTGGCGCCCGGTGCGGCCGTCATATACAATAATAGTCAACCGGTGACCGAATGGCTTATTGACAATGTTTTAGCAAGGCCGTGCAGTGCCTCTCAAACTTATTCGTAGCGCGGATCCGTAATTTTTAGTCGGGTTGCTCGGGACCGGCAGCTTTTTATGGCAGTAATTTTGTGTGGTCCAGTCAGATGCTATTCGGATACTGCTACGCAATGGCACATAAGCCTATGCGACGTAATGTAAATAACATGTAGGCTATACAGTTGATTTGAAATATCAATAGACTGTTATGAATATCTTTTAATTCACTCAAAAGAGCAGAAAGAACACACATTCATGCACATAACATCAAATACAAAAAACCTTAAATAAGTAAACATGTTCTATAATTATATCTGCATTTCTTTATAAATAAATATTATTATGTCAATTGCTCAGCAATATTATAATGCAATAATCAGCTCAAATATATTGATGAAACGGGCCACTCAGCCAAATTAGCTTAAAGATAAATAAATGCTATAATATTCTAAGATTAGTAGAGGTTCGCTATTTCCAGCTTGAACTGAGTCTTAACGATCGTTTGATATGAGTTGATGAACTGTTGTTCCCTGCAACTGTATTTTTCGGCTAGATGCAATACAACATAATGATTGTCATTAACAATAGCGTGGATGTGGCGAAATATGAATTGTTTGAAGAGTCAATTTTAGGCAAAGCTAAGTCAAGTTATCAGGCACCTACTGCCTCACGGAATGAGATATCCTAAATATTTTCACCAATATCAAAGGCGAGCATTTTACATATTTTTTCATTGCCGCGGATCGGCGACTGATGCTTTGAACAGCACTGAGATAATAGGCTGGGCGTACACCTAACCGATACGACAAAGCGCCGTTACTGGGCAGCAAAGAGCAAACAATAATCAGTAGCGTATCGAGAGTAGCATTCGAAAGGGTTTTTAGGCTACCGTAATTTGTGGTAATTTATTATAGGTAATTTACGGTAATTTTGTTTTAAAACGGTCTCGAATTTTTTCTTATCAAAAGAGTCGATTTTAGCATCAAATACACTTAAATGCATCCCATGACAGCAACCTGGCGAGTTTCGTTGAAGATGTCGCTGTTTTTGAAAAAGAGTAGGCCAACTTCTATGTAAAATCGTAGCACGATTTAGAAATTTGAATGAATATTTCGAATCGTTTGGTAGTTGGCCGGTCAAAAATTTTCGTAATTGGATTGGTTATTGTTGAGAAAGGACAACAACAACGCAGGTACTGGGATTATAAAATTAGCGTCAATCGGACTTAATCCTACCCAAAACCCTTCGTCCTAACCCTATCGGTGCCATAACCCTAATTTGCTCATCATAGCAAGGCTTGACCGTAACTTGCTAACCCTAACCCTTACTTACAAACCCTAACGCAGCTCTAACTCTGGTTGGCTAACCCTAACGCTGCCCTGTGGTTGTCCTTTTCCAACAAAAACCACTAGATTATCATAGTTTACCGGTAATTTCAGAATAGATTACCAGTAGTTGATTTATTTGTAGTGTAAGGGTAATTGTCGAACGCCAATCGGGAGTGGGGCCAACTGCAGCGTTCGCGACACACGGTAGTTTACAGTGCGATCTGAATACCAGTGTTCTCACTTTCCAAGCAATTGCTTCATTCGCGAGCAATCAAGGGTTTGATCGACCAATCGTCGAGCAGTCGCAAAACTGCGCAATTATCGAGCAATACAGTGTTTCTAAGAAAATCGACCAACTTATGTATCGAGCAATTGAGCAATTCATGGAGCAATTAAGTCATTTAGCGAGCAATTTGATGAAAACAAAATGACTATTAAGATGCGTGCTGTAAAGTTTTATAAAATTGAGAACAATGTCACAAAATACGGGTTGACGGTTAGTGCGACCTTCAGGTCGTAAATTGTGCTAATCCGGACTTTTACCGGTTATTTGTGAGGAAAATGTCGCCGTCAGCACCGCTCCACCCCCGTTTGGAAGGGAAAAGCCACGTATTAGAAACTACACAGAGTACAAAATCCTTGATATCAAATAAGATCACTGAAGATAAAAATACAAAGCAACGGCGCAACAAAGCAACATGCTATAACTTGGCTATGGGTCTATATATATAGGCCTATTGTATAAGCAGTGATGTTACACAGGCTGTTGTAGCAGTTTGCAATCAGTTCATTTAGTAAAATTTACATCGCAGTGTGTTAAAGCTTGGACGAATGTATACAACACAACAATGATCAACATTGCATTTAACATTTTTGGACACTTTGTGTCGCTGTTTGAAAGTTTGAGTGATATCTTATCTAACGTTGGGGTGGGTAGTTAAGCCTTCAGTTATCATCCATTAGATGGGGTAGGTGGGTCGGCTAAAAAGAAACTTTTTCAGCGTTATCTATTTCGTGGACGGTCCCTATCTTGGTGTAGCATGATGACACGATGACATAATTATGCACTGATCTCTTAGCGCAGGTAAGCTGTAATGATTTGCTCCAATTGATCGTTGTTTGACACAGTAGCAGAGAACAAGCAAAGTTTGTCGTGAAGTATTCGCTAACTCCGCAAATAAAACGATGTTCTAAAAAAGATCCTTAGCTTAGCCTAGATACGTTTTGCGGGGACAGGACAATCGAAAACATTCCACGAAGTTATAGGTTACGTTATAATCTAATCTCTCTCAAATTATCTTTAGCCATACTCCGAGATGCAAATGCTGGCTTAGGCCAGGATCAAATTAATTACAGCTGAATTGAAACGCGTGCTTATTGCAAAGCTTGCGATTGTACCCACTATAGTAGTCTAGGATATGTCTATATACAAGCTATATACATATAGCTTGATTTCTTGGAACTGCACGAGGTAAGAAAACACGCATTTTGTATTTACTACTGTATTTCAAGACTGACAATGGAAAATCGTGACACTGGAGACGAACTTGCAGTTTCTGTTCACGTCTAGTTGATCTCGCAAAGTTTAAATACTGTGCTGTGTTTCATTGCTGCAGGCTAATTAAAGTATCGAATCACTTATAAAACATGCATGCTTACGGATTTGTCAAACGGGACACAGACGTCGACGACATGATTTTGAACACAAAAATTTACGCTTTTCCACTCTCACAGTTGATTCCAGAGTCGTACAGGGGCGCGGTGCTCAACTTTTGCACGGACGGAGTGCATCCTGGATATGCGAATCTGATTCAGGGAGTGAACAATACCGCTCTAGTGCATTCACAGAAGAAAATGAAGCATCCGTTGAGAAAGAGCTTAGTCACGGCCCTGCCGTGCAACTTGCCTATGAGGAAGGATTACATGAAATTGCATAAGTTTCACTGCGAAAATGACAAATACTCTATTGAAGTAGCATGTTCTCAAGTAACTCAGTTGTACGACTACGTTAGCGCGGTTGACTGTCCGTACTGGCCCGCTGACGCGTCAGAATGGATCAACAGATCAAGATATCATGGTTTGCCTTCCAAAAGCGTTATTAAACAAGTGGCCGGAAACGGATGCGATTTTGTTCGCGTCGAGCACAAACTTAGTCCCTACAGATATACCAAGAACGAGTGACGATTTTCATTCTAAATGGCAGAACTCATCATCATTCGTAGCTTGACGTCTTCACTGAGAATTTCGTATCAAGTGCCTTTTTCGTATCAAGATTAATATATCAACTTATAAACTCCACTGAAATTGTCTGTTTGGAAGAAAAACAGTTGTGTTGTTGTGTTCGCACTACTTCAAGATGCTGATGCTGTGGGCGTGCGAGCAGCGGCTCCGTCATTCTGGGTTAAATCTTCACTAGTGCACGCCCTGCGCTGTCTGTTGTTGGAAATGTGCGAGTGGCTGATCCTAAAGCATTGTCCTCACTACTTCATACCAAGCAACAACATGATGGACCACTTGATCGACACCGATACATCGGAGTATGTTCATGTTTTACGCGTTGCACGGCAAGACATTACAATCCTTATACATATAATTACTGTATGCGCGGAAAGCGAGGCTATTGCTCAATGTCCTAAGCATAAAGCCGAGCTTCCATGCTGGATGTCATCGAGTCTCAAATTGTATTGTCAAATCAATCTTCTGCAGGACAATATTAAAGCACGACAATTATACGGACAAAACTGTGGAGCTCATACCAGGGAAGAGTGATGTATACTATGGACTACGTGCGCATCAAAACGCAGTCGCCTGTAAAGATAACGATAAATTATGGAAGAGGAACATTTGCATGAACGAAGCTGAGATACACCTGCTTAAGTTTTGAATCGACCGAGAGGGAATTTGCTGACACGCACGATACTAAGGACGCCTTTTTATAAAGTATCATCCGGATCACAGACCGGCAATCACAGCTTCAGAAGCAAATCCATGAGAGCAGGTTAAAAGGTGTCGATTAACTACAGGCCAGTTGGTGCATGGTTGTGGCGTTGCCAGAAAGCAGATGTTTTTGCGCCAGAGCTGCGCTAAAGGCTAACGATGGTGACGCACCAGACAACGGAGTGCTCAAGACAAATAGCGAATCTGTGCTTGTCACAATGAATCTCGTAGACGCAGTCTCGAACGGCACTTTAGTTCGTGAGATCTGCTTTTTTTGCTCCAGGCCCGGCCTCAGTCCGATTGTCAACGTTTCCTGGTTTACCACAATGTCGTACTTGGCGAATTTGTACTGCACGACACGGTGCGACTACAAGGCAGCAGTTCGAAATTGCGACGATATCATTGAAACCGCCAAACTGTCGAGAGGAAATTTGAATTTTGCCGAGTTGACGTGTTCAGTCCTCATTTCAACGCAATGCACTGAAATTTACGACAATGAGATCCAAACAACGCTTGAATTCCTTTCCCTCTTCACGTTCGTATGGAGCGTGGGACAGCGCCGAACAGTACAGCTCGGAGCGTGGCCCATGCAGTTTGCGCTCTATCTCAAGTGTCGTTGCGACGCGGTGCACAACGCGTGGGCAAACCCCGTCGAGCTTACCCCAAGAATGCAACGCGTATTCGCCTGAATGCCAAGCTGACGATAGAGTTATAAGTGGAAAAAGTGTGTCAGCGATAGTGCTCAACATTCAGGCTAATGAATTACAACGATTAACACGACTTGTGTCATTTTACACCATCAGCCTAACACAAAAAGTCAAAGAATAACATGCAACGATTTATGCACATGCTTGATTTTATAAAGTCATGTGCATGATTTATATTTTGGCCTATAGTATTAATACTATTGACCTTTCCTACGCATGGGTTATTTCATCAGACAATTTGATAGCCAACTTGTACAAATCTCTCGAAAGAGCAGGTAGTCGAACTACATAAACTAAAGCCTATAAGAGTAGTTGGCTATCCGCATCAAGATACGGATTTTCGTTGAATGAAGGATCGAATTTATGCAATTAAGCATGCAATAGACCGAGGTAACCAAGACTATCATCATAGCAATAAATAGCAAATTCAAAGCGCAAAATTTAGTCAATTTCGATCAGTGTAGCTCGTATACACTCGCAAGATGTTTAAATACTTAGATTTATTTTTCGAATAATTCAACTCGGTATCATATACCCAAAAAAGCATATACATGATACAATAATGATTTTACAATGTACACAACAGAAAAGTTGCAAATGATGACAAGATTGCTCTTGGAAGTATAAAAGTCGCCCTTTAATCAATAGCAGTTATATTCCAGCCACAATAAGAGCATATAATACGCATAAGTGATATAATTCGTCGCTGTCCGGTCAAAACCTCTGAACTGCATGTTTTGGCCAATAATAGTTACACGTACTAAAATTTACAAAAAA
>JAQIWG010009472.1:0-10627 GCA_034695025.1 Chamaedrilus cognettii
CCCACACCCACTCACGGGGGTCAAGGGTCATGCCATTAGCGTAATTAATCACCCCACTTAACTGTTCCAAAAGCGGCTTGATTATACTACTCATAGGTCTAGGTGTCATAGGACTAGCAATAGAGGAGATATGACGTCATAGAGGCGTAGCTAAGAGGGGTTCAGGCGTCACAGCAGAGCGCAGCGTTAGCAACACGGCGGCGCTGACTAGACTATATCATGAAAAAGAAAGTTTTTTGCTTAGCACAAAAATCTCTGTGCCTATATGATTAGGCTGACCAGTGGGCAGAGAGCTGAGCAAGTCGAGGACTCCGTCCTGGGTATGGGGGGTCGCCGAAGAGCGAATCCGACCAAATTCTGCAACGGCCAGGGGGGAGAAAGCGGAGGTTTAGACATTTAATGATTTAGACGCGGCAATTTAAAGTAAGTGCTGATATATTTTTGTGCAGTTGATGCTAATAGAGCCCTGAGTTTGACAGCATGTTTCATATAGCTCTACAAATTAAACAGTTTGTGTCATTATGGTTGCTGATCATATTGTAATCAAATTTTCATCAAATCTGAAAACATTTCATCGAGTTATTCAAGAGGTCCAATTTTAATCTCATTCTGTAGAACCACGCAGGGTAGTTTACCGTCCGTGCAGTTACCGACATCGCCGACCCAGGTGGAGTCGCGGCACTCTAGCCGCCAGCTTCGCGACCCGGCCACGCAGCCCACCGTGGCGTCCAGGTCGGAGGCCCGGACCCAGTAGGACGCCGCGAGCCGGAGCGTCGGACAACCCACCACTGGAGCAACAGTGTCAAGTGAAATTAATTCACCAGGGGATGAGCAAACTCTAGTTATAACTTAAATTTTACTGCTGTAAATGGATTAGTTGCTGGTAAATTTAATCATTATATTCTACACATTTATGCCTATGCATTCAGGCATAAAGGCATTTAGGCATTAAATTCTGGTACTTTGACAGTACGACGTTGCAAACCTTTTTGTAGCCAATGTCACACAATTTCTACGACAATCCAATCAACGTTCACACTGCACGAGCGTCGACTTGCAGTTCAGGCCTAATCATTGTGCACCCCATCATTTTCTGAAACACGCGAAAGCGTTGCCGCTGTCACCGCCTCTACAATTTTGTCCCATTCTCCCGCGTTGACCTCTCAGCGTTCCATCATGGTCTCTCGCCGTGTGACGCGTGCTACGACGGTTCCTTCACTGGCGGCCTGGAGTGGCATGCTGACAGCGGCATTCCTCCTTTCAGGGCCGCCGCGAGTAATCACGCTGCTGGGCCTTCAACGTGATGAATGAATCGAGACCGAAAGATGAATTTCCAATCAATAATTCTCAGCTGGCGTTTGAGCATAAGTGAAATTGGGGTGGGGGGGGGGGGGGAAGGCGGGGGAGTAGTACCCCTTTCCCAGAATTTGAACATTGATTCGCATTTCTTCTTCTTCCCCTGCGAGTTTAAGGACCCTGTGTAGTAACGAAGACTATTACAGTCCGGTGCTGTGTCTCGGCCTCGGCTTTACCAAGCACAGAACCGCTCCCCCCTCTTAAGGCGCCTTTTACGACTCGCCCGTTCGCACGGATGATTTCCCCCCTCTTAAATTGGCGAGACGCCAGACCAATGGGCAAGGAATTACGACAGCTAACGAAACCAACTCGACGGCGATTGGTTTCAATTTATGGAGATCGAAAGGCGCTATGTCTTTGATTGCGGAGGATCGAGACTGATTGCAGGCTTCTGCGAGATTGCTGGCATCGTGGCTGTTCAACGATTATTGGCTGAAATTGACGATGGCGCCTGTGCGATTCGACTTCGTGTTTTGACATCGAATTTCGCTGATACAATTTTAGCCTGATACTAGCCTACAATGTATGCATAAATCGACGCCTCTGAAAAGTTTTGTTGCGAAAGAACTTGATTATTTAACTATTCGATCAAGTATTTTAATACGTCATTACGTCCGTTGAAACGGTGAAATAAATCGATTATTTGAATGCGTCTATTAAATGCAACGCAATAGCTTCTTCGTGTGCAAAGTAGACAAGACTCGGGAAACTACTGCCTGTACTAATCACTTATGTATCTTTCATGCAGTCATGTAGAATCTCTAAAATTATTATCTGACTCACATATAGTGAAGAAAATAAACATTTAATCGAGGATGCGGATGGAAGACACAAGTATATTATTTTCTTGAAATAACCACCATAACTCTGCTCAAAGCTTTAATGGTCATTCATTTTGAACACCCGAATCTGGATTTTTATTACTTCGATCTAAAATTTAGTATCAACGTATTTGTAAGTAACTGAAGCCCTTCTGATTCTACTGCCTCCGCCAATCGATGCGGAATTAGAAACAGATTTCGCCTTCACGCCCAGTACACGCGCATAACAGCTCTCCATTCCCCTCTCTCCATAGGATCCGAATCCAATCCACTGTGCAACCGAGCAAGCACCGCACGACACAATACACCACTGCGCGAGCGCTGGCAACAAGACGCAGTTAATTCCCACACTGGAAGATTCCATTCCAGCGGAAGAGGCTCTAACGCCTCGGCTGGGGGAAAGGCTCAGAGCGGAAAGGCTTTCAATTTGCGAGAACCGCTTGGCATTGTCTGGGAAGACGGTGGGCGCTGGAGCGAAGCCTATGCGTTAGCGTCACGCGGCAAGAACGGGCTTTGAACCAGAGCGATGTGTCGTGTCTGCGCGTCGAGATATGGGGCGAACAAAGTGAATTGTAGGCCGTTCTAGCGTGGCAGTCAACAATTGTAGCGTGTATTACGACTTGCGTGTCAAATATAAACGCGTTTTAAAATAATCAAGGCTCTTCAAGGCAGATGACGTTAAGGAAATAATAGAAACTATGAATTTAGCACTGTAAATTATGTTTAGATCTGCATTGAGATTCTCCTCCCACCCCCCCCTCCGCCCAGGCCTACAGGGCCTGCTGTAGGCCTGTAGTCAGCTTGTAGTAATCCTGTTAACTGAGTGCCTATACACTGTAGATGATGAGTCATAACAGGAATTGCAAGAGATGTTGAACAGCAGAGCACGAGCAAGACTGAAAGCAGAATTAGATCCAGTCATCTTTTGTCAAAGATAAGAAAAATAGTGGGTTACAAATTTTAAACCATTGTTGATTATTTTGCACTGAATTTCGAGTACATTATTTTAATTTAGATGGTGGGCTACACGCTTCATTGAAATGAAACATTCGTTGTATGCAAAATAAGTCCCCACGACCATCACTACTTTAAATCATATAAAATGTCATAACCCATTTGCTATCAGAATTAGTCTGAAATGCATTTCAAGCCCCCCAATTTTGATGCAGTGGCTTCGCCCCAAGAAATACTCGCCAGTGTGGAGATTCAATTATGCTAGCTCTCGGCGTCTTTACAATATTTTAATGACGGTCGCTTCAAAGCGATATTTGCGGACGCTCTCCCGCGCAGCGGCATAGTGCATCGTGGAAGCGGCGGAGTCTGTTTTATTTTAAACCCGGGAGTTATTGGTAACACGCCTCATATTTAGGCTCACCATCCATAAATGCACGGTCCTTTGTGGAAAATATAATCTGATCTTCGCATCAAGAATAGTCTCTACACACATATTAATATAGGCTACCATCCGTAGATGATCCTTTACGAAGAATATAATCTAACCTGCGCATCCAAAAATAATCTCGAATAACTTATTTAAATCGTTAGATACCAAACTTCTCATCTCAATATCCGATCCCGTTCCATTTAGTTATAGATTTTAGTTAGAATTTTAGATACATGTATATTGCGCACTGAACTTTTGCCTCACAATTCCATGTAACGTATCAAAGAATCATCGCATATTTCTACACCCGTCTCAAAGTTTCTTCATGGTATATCGTACATGTACGTATCACTGGCAAAACAAATTATGAATGAAATGAAAGTGAGCAATATTTTTTTTAAATGATAGGGTTTTAAAGGGCTTAATATCGTCGCTCTGTTCCTTATCCATTTCTCGAACCCCACCCAAGATACACCGCCTACAACGTCGCCGTACGCCGAGACTCGCCGATATTCCCGAGGGACCTAGGAGCGGGTTTATCTCGCTACGCACCGGGCAACTTTCTTCCTCGCAACAAACATCGTCGCATTTTCGTTCAATCGGGACGAGGACTGGACGGGCAGGTAGTGGGAGGGGAGGGGGGGGGGGCTTCTTCAGGCTTCGACAACAATGCTCTACTTCGTCCCGCTTGACGGAGTCTATTACCGGGACTCGCGGCACGATAGCGCGGGGAACAAAGGCTTGCGTGGAGCAGTGTCTGATCATATAGGAGGCTGTCTGTATCGTGCAGAGGCTCGCGCTCACGCAGCTGGTGAAATGATTATGGCAGTGCAGCAGCTGCCAAATCAGCTGAGTGATGCACAGAGTTCACTTTAGCCCTTACAAAATAGGAGTAACGTTACGCCTGCTGCCTATATACAGAAGTAGTGCACTCCTATGCTTTAAAAAAGGAGTAGGTTTACTCCACCATCGTTCATTTTTACGAGTAATGCTACTCCTACCAATTTCTAAATCCGAGGAGTTTCAAAAAACGTCGTTTTAAGAGTAGTACTTCTACTAAAGTTATCCCTGATGATGCTGTCCAAAAATAGGTGAGGGCCTAAGAGCAAGAATGAGATAAAACAGAAGACTGATAATTACAAAGATTTGAAACCATACTAGCTTGAAGAGAGCGAAGGTATTTTGTTATTCAAGCTGTATTGAACATTCTCTCATAATTTACTAGGGTTGATCGGAATTTGACACAGAAAATACATGTGGCGTATGTCAGATGAACGCTTTGCATTTGGACATCGGCACATGAAGTCATGTACGCGCCGCTATTGATATCGTTAGGACCCTATTCAATGATCGAAGTGGCATAAGTGGCTGCAATAAATAAATGCCTGATGATCAACAGCTTCGAGAGACCTATTTAGTATTTACCTCGATAGTGCAGAAGAAACGATCCTCCATTGGGACTCAGCTCCTGCTGCTGTTGCTGCTGCTGCTGCAACTGCTGCTGCTGCACCAGCGGCATCAGCTGACTCAAGCGCAGCAGTCGTATTTCTAGGGAGCGCCCCACGGACGTGTAGACGTGGCTCAGTCTGAGGGGCGACCCGCAGACGTCCACGTCAGTCCGGGCTGTGACGTCGGCCACCACGGCGTATCTCTGACAGGCAGAGGTCCCTCCAGCGGCCGGGGGCGGGGGCTGGAGGGGAACCTCCCCTGGTGCTCCTGGGGACGACCCTGCCTCTGCCTTCAAATCGGAGGGGAATTCGTGATACTGATATTTGTGTAGCAATAGCTAGCTCATCGTTAAGTCGTGCACGATCATGATAGCGGTTGCGGGAAAATTGAAATGATTTGAAAAATCATTGTGAACAATTCCAAATCAAGACGACGAATTGTAGAAGCAATTTAAAACCAATGCCTTCAACTCACGCACTGGAAGCGATGGGTTAAAGACAAACATCTTGACATAATTTCACATAAAATTTCCCAGTGCTAAATTTTGGTGAAATGTGCACAACTGCCTGAACTTCACTTTAGGTTAGAAAATTAATTGCGATACTTTCATCTTCAAATTTCTCAGTGTACAATAATATGCTTAGGATATTTGAAGGAATTTGCAACCTTCGAGCCGGCCCCCCCACCCGGAGAGACCCCCGTCGAGTCCCAGACCTCGGTCGACGCCGCCCCGGCCTGAACCCTCGCGAGGCGCCCCACTGCGGAGAAGTCGTAGAGGGTGAGGTTGACCCTCTGCCCCTCCAGGCCCTGGACGAGGAAGGGGCAGGTTAAGGAGGTGCCGGGCTGGGGGACCAAGCCCCCCGGGGGGGCGGGGCCGAGCAGGTACCCGGAGGGGCGAGAGAGAGAGGGAGGGGAGGAGGGGGGCTCGAGTCCGCAGCGGAAGGACTCGGGCTGAACGACTGCGAGAGGATTTACATCACTGATTTTAGCGGTTGATGGTATAGTTTGCACGCAGTAATACTAACGTGTCATAATATAATGATGCTCTAAAACACCACAATATTTAAGCAACAATCCGAAGATTATCAGTCCATAATAACGAGCACGATAGAGCGGGGCGTTTTGAAATTCGTTGAAGGGTTTCAAACATTTCTAGTGATGAATTTTGGACTTTTGGGACAAATTGACTAAGTCAAAAATATTCAAATATCTCTTTTCTCATTTCAGTGGAGCAGGATTAAACCCCAAACCCCCGAAGACCCTTCCAGCGTACTCAGGGGGGGGGGGGGGCAGAATGCTGACGGAAGTTTTTAAAATCTTAACACTGCTACAATATCTCATGACTGTATGCTACACATTCACAGATTCAGCGGATTTCAAAAGACTTTTTTCAGCTGCACATTTTGTGTAATACGTGAATACGTCATGTATGCTAAATTTCACATACCCTACTGCACATTTGATTTACAACTGCACAAGTCGTGCACAACTGCACGAATCGTGAACAAGTGCACAAATCGTATGGAACTGCACGCTCAAAATTAATGCCTCTACCCGGCACGCAGTCGTAGGAGGCTTCGAGGTATCGTGTGAGGTCCGTCAGACACGGCTTCGTCTCGTCCATGTCCGGGTCTGGTATCCTCACTCTGCACTCTGTCCGCCCCGAGCAGTGCGCGTCCAGGATATCGATGACGTCGCTTGCACACCCGATGAACCCAAAGTCGACCCGGACGCAGCGTCCGAGCCGCATGCGGCCGTAGAGACCGGACGTGAAGAGGATCACGTGATGGGGGTCGCACTGAGCGAGCAGGGTCTCCGTGGAACAGTAATCTGCAACGTCGACCAAGTATGGTCTATACGGACAATTGGGTATCATTCGATCATTGTGTGTAATTTGAGGTATTTTAGCTTTTTATTCTGCCCCTTTATGCGGGTGGTACAAATCACTTTTTTAAAGGCAAATGGATTCAGCATGGTTTCAAATAAATTCAAAAAATGATCCCCGGTTCAAACAATGTGAAGAAAAGTATGAAATGGTCCCAATCGTTGTTCCCTTGCAATCAAATTTGCCATCAAATTGCAGTGTGTGTTCTATATCATAGTTTAGGCAAACGTAGCTGTAGACAGCTTAACAGATTAACAGATAGCGCCATCATTGCGAACCCTCCCCCCCCATCACCCTCCCCCCCTCACCACCCCTCCCCCCAGCAGCAAACCCGTGTACCCACCAACGCTACATCTACATTTTCCGCGACACCGTTTCCTGACAGGCACGGTTTCAGAGAACGCCACCAAGCGAACATCCGCTCCAGTTCCGAAGCGGAAAACGCATCAGTCAGCGCGATGGAATCAGTTTTTTCACCGCTCCGGAGCGCAGGATGGGACTCGCCGTAGTGGAAGGGTAGCGGGGAGTGCGAATCAGATACGTGTACGTGGGTCGTGTTGCAACACGTAAGGAGTGGCGTCGCTTAGAATGATTAATAGAACACTGTTGCCGTAAAGAGGACATAGAGTAGGGCCTGCAGCGCCGCGGCTCTCAAAGTCTATTTTCGGCAGGCCGCATTTGTTTAACAAAGCACTGAGGGCCGCGCGGAAAAGCGTTTGAATCAATATTATACCCTACTCCCCATCCCACCGCGCATTACTCGCGACCCTGAGGGAGGGAAGCTGATGAAACTTTTTGAGATAATTCTTACTAAACGCGTGAGCTTAAATGCCATGCCATTTTCACGCGTATAAGCCTACGTGTCTTTTTCGCGTGTAGGCTACACCATTCTTGGCGTATCAACATCGCCGCGCATCGAAGTGGTCCGATGTTAGAAATCTTGTGACTGGACTGCTACACAAATTATCTAATACGATACCTATCCGGATGATAATTTGCAAATATTAATAACCCACTCCTAAAAGGCCAAAATGTGAAAAACATGCGTTGCCTTACAATATATATATAGGTGTCGATTTGAAACACCTCAAGAGTCAAGACTCCTAAAATATCGACGAGATTTCACGATGCTCTCGTTTAATTCCACCCGAAGTATCTTAATGGCCATTTGCCGAATACATCCGCACAGATTCCGGCTTCCTTTCAGTTCCGCTTCCTCTCCCTATTGTCGCCGTCTTCCGTTCACTGCTTGCGAGACTGATCCTCGAGACTTTGTCTCGTCTAACGGAGCAAGCGTGCCTCACACAAACAAGTTAGGCCTAGTTGTCTTGAACAGGGCAACAATGAATAACAATAAAAACTACCCTGCCCGACTTGAAAAAGCTGGATTGTGCACCCTTAAGCTCAGGAGGCTTCGGGCTGACCTAGGTTTTTGCTTTAAAAAATTTGGCCTTGTTGACACCCAAAGAGACTAATTCTTTTTATTGGATCGACAGGATCGAACTAGAGGGCACAGCTGGAGATTAAAACCCACCACTCCCAGACTAGATACCAGACTGCACTTCTTCTCTTTTAGAGTGCTCAATGTTTGGAACTCATTGCCGCCATCCACAGTAGAGGCCACTTCCTTTAATTCTCTTAGGGCATTACTAATGTCCGAATGTCTAGATTCATTTCTAACTGTAAAGGCCTGATATCTTTATGCTGCTAGCAAATAACAGCCATGTATTCTAGTATACTTACAGTAGAAGCATTTTAACCGGTTTTAAATTATTATTGCTCGCTTGATTTGAATTATTTACAGCACATAGTAAAATAGAATGCAGGCCACATGCATAATGTTTGAACTCGCGCGTATACCGAAAAGTTGTTAGCCGCATATTTCATATCACTGAATAATTTTATGTCGGCTGATATTGCCACCCGTACAGTACAGAGCTGACAATGTCATTTTTGTAACCAAATAGTGCAACATACCATAGCCTCAAAAATGACAATATATACATGTGCAAAGGCCGGGCAACGTGAGCGCGTTCTGGGTGTGTCGCACTCAGCGCCTGTTGTCCGGAGTTATGAACACGTTTTAGCGAACACTTACTGGCTTATAACCTGCACTGTGTGTTTGTAATAAAATAAATTTGATTATTTGATTTTGAATGCGTTTATATAAGCGCAAACTCTGCACTATGTATATATATTTATTCACACACGAAGTGTAGTGGCATCGCATAAACAAAGACGCAGCGAAATCCTACTGCTGCCAGGTATGAAGACCTCATTTGCAAAAAGACATAAATTTAATTGAAAGAGTACAAAGGAGAGCTACGAGAATGGTGGAAGAGTGTAAGAGAAAAAGTTATGAAGAGAGATTGAAAGAACTAAGATTAACTACATTAGAGACAAGGAGATTAAGAGCGGATTTACTAGAAGTGTATAAAATTGTTAGTGGACTTGAAGGGATTGGTGAGGAAGAGTTCTTTAAGAAAAGAAGAGGAGTTAATGAGAACGTATGTGTAACAAGAGAAATTTCATGCAAATTTTTAAATAAAGGGTTCAGGTTGGACACAGAAAATTATTTTTTTGAAAACAGAGTTGTGGATGAGTGGAATCAACTTCCCGATAGCGTAGTCCAGGCAACAAGCGTTAACGCCTTCAAAGGCAAGCTCGATTGCTTCCTGAGTGGAACCAGGGGATTGAAATAAGTAGTAATGCTTTTTTCCCCATTTGAGCCGTCAGCGGGGTCCGAGGAGAGGGGGCCTTGGGGCGGCGACAAGGTAAACAAGGTAAACAAATACACGCATTAAGTAGCGAGGTTCAGCAACAATACTTAGTTGCAAATTTTAATACAGTCTAACAAATAAATTAGAGCCTTATCACCATGACAATACAATCATTACGAGAGGTTAATAGGCTTACATTGTAATAAAACTCTAAAAGATACATTCTAGCTATAGCCTATGCAAGGCTGAGCAACAACATGTGGCAGGTCGTCAGGGTTACGAACCAGTCGCATTGGTTTCAAGCTCATTGAGAAAATTTTGAAAGTGGGGGTGATTTAGAACAAATTTGGATATCTAACTTTTGCTTATGCAGTATGCATTATATGAAAAAGCAATATCAATTTACCTCTATTGTTCATTAAACAGTGAAAGAGGTCAGTGAAACTGTCAGTGAAAGAGGAATAGGCTGATTCGACAGTCTATGAGGGCACAATCACCAACGGGGGAGCGGGGGCTATATATAATGTATATAGGTCCTATATACCTGATTGACTCGGATAACAATTATACAGATCTGAATGGGCACTTATTTCTGAAGCCAGTGGCAGTGCAGTGTATCGCTTCAACGTTTCATTGCGAACGCTACGCCAATCTTCAGGAACCTATTTGCGCACGTCGCTGCTCGAGTTTGGCGATTAATCATAACAACTTGTGCTACACACAACGGACTACACGCTAAATATAGTGTATCGAACTATCGGATAGAAGACTAGAGCATTGGATACTGCGCCGCCGCTTGGACACTTTATGCCAGGGGCTTTTAACTATACGCTGTAGTCTCCGCGTTTGTCGTGCATGCAAGCTATGTAGGCCTTGCAGTATTATGTGCAATTAGCTTACATGGTTGCACGCGATCACAATGACTACATGCGAGTATTGTGCCTGACCATTGTGCCTGACCATTGTGCCTGACCATTGTGCCTGACCATTGTGCCTGACCATTGTGCCTGAC
>JAQIWG010009473.1:0-10627 GCA_034695025.1 Chamaedrilus cognettii
GGGGAGGTCCCCGATGGCGCCTTTCGGCGCCGAAACGGACTATAAGCCCAGTGATTTGATTTGATTTGATAGGCCTATAATTGTTGTAAGTAGCAACTGTAATATTTCTATGGACACGCGACAGGAATATAGTTCTAGTTGTATATTATGGCATCTGGACTATCCCTAGCTAGTCCTGCTGTGCTATGTCAGTGTTTCGTCCCCAGCTGTCCAGTGGTCAGCCCCTAGTCGTGCTCTGTCAGTGGTCAAGGTTCCGGTGGGCAGTGCGTGTGCACCGGGTGACGTGTGTGCTGACGTCAACGCGCTCTGCCTCGACTCGCTCTGTGTCTGCAGACTCGACTTTCAGCGTGACGGCAACTTCTGCAGTAAGGACCCATGTCAACTAGACTGCTGCAACCTTCTACAGTAGCATGTAAACTAGACTGCTGCAACTGCTACAGCAAGGATACATGTAGATGAGATTACTTCAACTCTTTGCTTAGTTTGATATTCATTGTAGGACAACTCTCACGGTCCATATTTGTGTTCTAAATTAACACAAATATGGACCAAATAGCAGAACTGGACAACACTCCTGTTCTGTGCTAGTGTGTGTGTCATAGTGTGTCATGGTGGGTGTGTGTGTGATAGTATGTACGTGTGGTATATGTGTAGGCTCGGCGGGGCGCGTTAACTCTGTGTGTCTCAGTGGGGGGCGCTGTGTCGACCCCAACACAACGTGCAGCGCAGGCGTGTGTGTGTGCAACCCTGGGCTCTACCTACGAATTGGAATCTGCAGTCAGTCACTAGCTTTAGTAAACCTGGACTGTACCTGCACACTGGGGCCTACATGCAGTCACTAGCCTTACTCTGCACACTGGGGCCTACATGCAGTCACTAGCCTTGTTCGACACACTGGGGCCTACATGCAGTCACTAGCCTTGCTCTACACACTGGGGCCTACATGCAGTCACTAGCCTTACTCTACACACTGGGGCCTACATGCAGTCACTAGCCTTACTCTACACACTGGGGCCTACATGCAGTCACTAGCCTTGCTCTACACACTGGGGCCTACATGCAGTCACTAGCCTTACCACTGCTGCTATGGACACTGTACTGAGAAACAATATAATTATTCTTACTACTGCTGCTACGGGTCTTGTGCTGAATCGCTGTTCTCATTAACTCGACCAGCAGACTCTTTGGTTCATATATCAGCTGGGCAAGGAGTGTGCTGCTAGTGGCTGACCTTATGAATGAAGCAGAGATCATACAAAAACAAGTCAGCCAATGGCGTGTGTGCTTGAACAATTAGGTCAGTCAATGTTGTGTGTGTCTGCACAATCAGGTCAGCCAATCGCTCTGGGCCTTACGTGCTCGGCCAATGATGTGTGTGCGGGTCAGTCTACTCAGTGTCGAGGGGGGGTGTGCGTGTGTCAGGACGCGTACTACCTCACCTACAACACCTGCCGTGAGTCCTTCCTCGCCAACACCCCTTCTCCCTGACCCTTGTCTGAGATGGTTTTTTTTTTTTTTTTATATTATTTCTATAGGCTGGTGACCATCATAGTTTATCATAGGGTTTAGCTATTAGCCTAATTGCTGTATGGTGGTACTCGAACAGGAAATCTGTTCCCTTTTTTGACATTCATACATTTCTTAGCTTATTGTACGTATTTCTTTTCATTTATGTATGCTCTTATATTGATTGAAGTTTTGTGAATAAACAACAACAACAAAAATGTTGGTATGTTTGCTGCCATTTTTGGTATCGGTGTTGAGTAGCTAGCACTGCTAGCTCGTGCAGCACTGCTAGCCCGTGCTGTGTAGCTAGCCCTGCTAGCCTGTGCGGTATAACTAGTACTGCTAGTCCATGCTGTGTAGCTAGCACTGCTAGTCCTTGCGGTGTATCTAGTACGGCTAGTTCGTGCTGTGTAGCTAGTCTTGCTAGCCCGTGCTTTGTAGCTAATACTGCTAGCCCATGCCGTGCAGCTAGTACTGCTAGTCCGTACTGTGTAGAGCTAGTATTGCTAGCCCATGATGTGATGCAGGAGAGAGGGGGGGCCTTGGGTCGCCCTGCAGGGGGGGCAGTCTGTGCAATGACGCCGGCGCACGGTGCATGCTGGGATACTGCCAGTGCTCCGACGAATACTTTGAACTCAACGGCACTTGTGGCAAGTCGCTTCTGCACTCCCTGCGTCACTCTCTCTCATTTTTGCACTCTTGTCACTTGTGCACACTTGTATGTTATTTATTCTTAATCATTTTTCAGTGATTATTTAATTTTTTGGACTGTATCAGGTGGATAACTTGATCACTTTTTTTGAGCTGAAGCTACAAATAATCTCTGTGATGTAAACTGATGATAAGTTTATGCATTGTGTTGTTGTGCGCAGTAGCGGTGTGAAAACATGGCCATTAACAGACTAGAGGACAAAAAATGAGGTTTAGTTAGTTGTTGCGTGAAGTGGGCACGAGAGAGTTAGGCAATGTGTGTGTGTAGTGGGCAAGAGAGAGCTGGGCAGCGCGTGTCTCCTGGGTGTGGACGTGTGTCGTGCTGAGAACGCCGTGTGTGACAGCAACACAACGACCTGCCTCTGTACTCCCTCCTTCTACCAAACTGGACCAAGAAATTGCAGTAAGAACTGTCATCAAACGAACCAAATAACTTGTAAAGTAGCATGATTGACTTACCAAAGAAAATCAAATATTAACTTCCATGCAGGCTTGGAATGTCAAAATACACTGTTATAAAATTGATGATTGACAAAACTTGAGCACATGCAATGTTCTCAGTCTTAAAAATTCACAAACTTGTGTGTCTCTCTGCATCACATTATAATGTCAATACTTAATCTACCCTTATTGCTCAGAATGCAGGAATGGGTAGAAGTTGTGTGGGTCATGCGGCGCAGCTGGGCACGCCCCGTGTTTCCCGGGCTGGGGGGGGCTGGACGCCCAGTACACCCTGGGGGGCCTCTGTTGTGCAGGTCCCAAGGGGCGCTTGGGCACGCCCTGTTTGCCCGGCAGCGTGTGTCTGGACGTGAACGCGGCGTGTGACAGCTCTGTGTGTCTCTGTCAACTCAGCTTCTATGAAAAGAACGCCGTCTGCAGTCAGTGAATGAGTTTATCATATTGACTGAATCTGCATCGGCATGGCGCTTGTTTGTGTCATAACTGTGGACTCAGTTTGCAGTCACTGATAATGAAGCAATGTTAGGATATGTTTTATTGAGATACATGTGACACAGCGGCCTAATAACAAGTTAAGCGAGACCAAAATAACATCTCAGGACGTCATTGCAAATCGCAAACATTGGTGAACTTGGTTATAAAAAAACTCGAACAAAAGCAACTCACACCATTGTGGAAAAGATAGTCAAATCAAACTGCAAAAAACGTAAGTTAGTAAGTGAAAACAGTGTTCTCTAAAACGAAATTGTCAACAGAAATCCGCTTTTTCAAACACTTAAAAGCGAGCTTGAGTTATTGATAACTGAGCCATACATGCAGTATCGGACAACTTCAATCAGTCTCGGACAACTTCAATCAGTATCGGACAACTTCAATCAGTATCGGACCGATACTGATCAGATCTTTATCCGAGTCCAATATTGACCGCTTAGCCACTAGAGCAATACACCCTGGATGCTTGTTTGGGGGTGCAGGACCGCAGGTGCGGCTGGGCGATCCCTGTGACCAGGGGGACGTGTGCGCGGGCAACAGCAGCGAGTGCAGCCCCCCCCGGGCGCCTCTCGGTCACTGCGCGTGCCGCCCCGGCTTCCTGCCCGACCTGGGCGCCACCAACCAACTCTGCGGTGTGTCTGCCTACAACTTTAGTAACAGTTATTGCGCCTGGTCAGAGTAATAAAATTGTACGTATATATGTATGTATGTGTGTATGTATGTATGTATGTATGTATGTATGTATGTATGTATGTATGTATGTATGTATGTATGTATGTATGTATGTCGTATGTAAACCGTAATTTAATTCGAAGCGGAGGTTCGCAGTTCAAACTGAAGCCGAGGCCTAGTTGAGACTGCTTGTGTCGTAACTTGTAGATGATGGCTGAGCTCCACTCAAAGCGACCCGACTGATTAAATGACTAGCTTCGGTAGCGTGCACTAAGTAACTGATCAACAGTCTAACTAACTACGCCTAACGAGTTGAATGTAATGTTAGCTAAACGTAAAACTTTTATCTCGGCTGGTTAAACTGTCGCCGGTGAGCGTCCATTAGAGGCGTGTGTGCTGTGAGTGTGCTCCATTCTGACGTCAGCTGCAATAACTTGTGGCACAGTCAGGCTTGCTGTTAGACTCACTCACCGCCGCTAGGTGGCTGTTGCTAGTGCAGTCGTGCTGTGTTGCAGTGCCCACCCCCCCTCCCCCCACTTTGGGCCCTGCGAGCTCCACTCCCTCATGGGGGGGTGTGACCAGCAGCGCAGCCCCCGAGGCCGCTCTGCTCGGTCCCTGCTCCCCCTCGCTGCCCTGTCGCCTCGACCACGCCGCGTGTCTGGGAGGCTCCTGCCTTTGTCTCCCCGCCTTCTACCCGCTCGTCGACGTCTGCCGTCAGTGCACGCACTAGTCAGGGGTGGAGTTGAGTTAGAGGATCGGGGGGCGGAGTTAGAGGGGCGGGTTGGGAGTTAGAGGGGCGGTGGTATAGTTATGGGAGCGGGGGGGGAGAAAGGGGGAGCAGGAGCAGGGTAAAGGTAGAGTTATGGGGGCGGGGGGCAGACTTAGGGGTGTGGAGTGTGGAGTTAGGAGGGGTGGGAGTGGCCGCCCTTCTTGTTTGTGCTCACAATGCATTAAAAAGGAATGGGTGGAGTCTGTGCATGTTGTGTCGCAGAAGGCCAAAACAATTTGGGATCTACTAAATATTTAACTTCATATTGTTAAAAAAATTGAAGATAAAAAAGTGAGGTTCTCAGAACAAGTAACAAATATCCTGACACCTAATATTCAACAAACTTCTGTAACTTGCATAAATATTTTAAGACTCCTCTAAGACTTCCAGATCCGCTTCTGTTGCAGTTTTGCACGTGTGTTGCAATGCCGCACATGTATTGCAATGCGCGTGTGTGTTGCAGTGCCACGCGTGCCTATTGGCGCACAGTGCACAAACACTGCACAGTGCCTGGACGAGGGTGCTGTCTGTAGCCAGGGCGTGTGTGTCTGCAGCCAGCCCCTGTTCCAGCCAATCAACGCCACAGGCTGCGGTACAGGCTCAGTATTGTCTTGCCTCTCGACTTGTCATGCATCGCTTGATCTGTCATTCCACTGTCTATACCCTTTTACTGTCTATGCCCTTCCACTCTATGCCCTCTAGGTGTCTATTCCTTTTCACATGTCACAAATTACGTGATGCTCAGGTTTTTTTCATGAATTTCTTTTTAGAATGAAATAATGTGGCTGTGTAGTGTGCGTGCAGACTGGTTCTGGTGCAGATTGGTTGTGTGTGCGTGTAGATGGTTGTGTGTGCGTGTAGATGGTTCTGTGTGCGTGTAGATGGTTCTGTGTGCATGTAGATGGTTCTGTGTGCGTGCAGGGTTCAATGTGACGCTGCCGTGCAGCTATGTGTCGGGTTACTGCGTCTGTCCGGCGCGATACTTCTCCAAACTGGGCGCCTGCTGTGAGCACCCTCCCCTCTACCACCCCTACTTACCCCTGTCCTCCACACATGCATCCAGCCCTCTCTAAACCCTTTTCTCTCTATAGGAAAGGGAATGTGTCTGTATTAGTATTCAAGGACCTAAAATCTGGGATTCTCTGCCTGTTGAGATTTTGTCAGCAAATAGCTTAGAAATACTGAAACGTGATGTCTCTCGTTATTATGTTTCATTATACTGAATTAGTTTCATTTGTATCATTAACCTGATTAATGGTTTCGTTTTTTTGTGTTTATTAAGCACCATATTTAATTCATGTTAGTGAATTTGACATTTGATAGCTAGAAATGTGTTTTTTCTTCCCATTTGTTTCTTTGGAGTGTTCACTTGTATGTTACTCTTGTCTGGTTACTTTTGCTTATATGCAACTACTTGGTGTGGAATTGTAACTGAGCTGTAGGGATTAGGTATGGGCGCAAGCCTTCTCGGGGATATGTTATCTCTTTTTGCATAACCTCGTTACTTTATATGCGACTTATGTATGAGCCTGTATTTTGTTCTGAAGTAATAAATGTGAAAAAAGTTCTTATACTCTATGAAAGAGATAACACACTCCTACATTGCATTATTAGCCTGGAGTAATTATCTTACAGGCTCACGATGCCTGCAGTTGTCAGTTCTGGTTAGTGGGTGTGGCTTGAGGTCGACCAATTGACAGTGGGCATGGCTTGAGATCAGACTACTGCCAGTGGGTGTGGCTTAATATCAGACAGCTGACGGTGGGTGTAGCTTTATGGCAGACTGCATGCTGACAAAACTGTTGTAGCTATAGTCGTGCTGAACAGATTCTGTTGCTTGTAGACCCATCCATCGTGGTTGGCGGAGCCTGCTACGCTGGAGACATCTGTCTCGATACAAATGCAGTGTGCGTGGGTGGGATCTGCACCTGTCAATCAAACTACCGCGCGAGCGCCGACACATGCGGTGAGATGTAGGTCATGTCAACTGATGTGGTCATGTCAACAGATGTAGGTCATGTCAAGAGTTATAGGTTACATCGAAATTGCAGTCACAAGTGCAGCCTATTGAGAATGAATTCTACAGTTATTATTGATGCAACAGTTGCTATTTCTATTTGTTACAACCTTAGGGTTGTAACGTTTAACTTTAGGTTAACTTTTAAGCGAGTCGTTACATCGGGACAGCTGCAAGTTCTAATGCGACTCTGATTCTAGAATCAGTGCTGTTTGCTGCTCTTTGAAGTCTATGAGAACAGGAGATGATTGCCCCTCAAATGTTTCACTGATATTGGTTTCTCATGAAGTCATGATGGCAGTATCACACTGGTACTGTTGGTTAAAGCAAACCATTGTTAATGGAAGCGATATTTGTTTGCAGTCGCTGTGGCGGGCGCTGGCTTGCTGTGGGGACTCGACCCCGTCGTTGGTAACGCTGCTTCTTTGCTTAGCGTTCTGTTGCCTATTGATGAGGCTTTCTCTTGAATCAAAGCTATATCGAGTTTGGTTTCAGTTGATGGGTTCAGTATACAGTTGCAATAAGAGCTTAAAACGAATGTATAAGAATTATTATTGTTGTAAGAAAAACCATGAATGCTTTGTATCAAGAGCTCTGTGTATTGTGTACGCTGTAGCCAGGAACCTGAGTTTGAGTTCTACATGTATTTTGTCTGGTAGGAGTTCAAGACTCGACACGTCAGTGTGCCAAGTAAACTGCAGCATCAGATACTATACACGCTTTTGATTTTATGACTGTGTCTCTGTGTCTGTGAGCAGTGTGTGACTGTGTCTGACCGCCTCTGTGTGTCTGTGTGTGACTGTGTCTGACCGCCTGTATGTGTCTGTGTGTCTGACTGCCTCTATGTGTCTCTCTGTCTGACCGCCTCTGTGTGTCTGTTTGTCTGTGCAGCAATCATCCTCATCATTCTGGCTGTGCTGCTGCTGCTCCTGCTGCTCTCCCTCCTGCTCTGCTGCTGCATGTACTGCTGCCGCAGGTTCGACCTCTGACCCTAGCTAACCCCAGCTAACCCCCAGCTGACTGCACATGTAGCTGACCTTAGCTAGCCTCTACCCCTATCTGACCCCTGCCCCTAGCTGACCCCTGACCCTGTCAGCTGCTTTGCTGGCCTTTGATGTAAAGGCAAGAGGTGAGAATGAGAGCGGCCCGGCAGTGTGTTATACTACTGCAGCAGCTCTGATCCCTGACCCCTGACCTCTCAGCCTAATTCACGCCTGACTCTTCTGTCCTGGACCCCATGCATTACCAGAAAGGTGATTCACGCAGCAGTCTGCTGCAGTGATCTGCTGCTGATGTTGCTGCTGCTGCTGATGTCACTGCTGCTGCTGCTGCTGCTGCTGCAGGTGTCTGAGAGCGAGGCAGAACTTTCGCAAGACTCAACTCGTCGAGACCGAATCAACAATGTCTGACCTCAACACTCTCAACAAGCAGCAGCTGCGCAGCAGCAGCGCAGCACAGAGCAGTCTGCAGCAGCAGCAGCGCAGCAACGCGCAGCAGCAGGTGCTGAGCAGCAGCACGACGAGCAGCATGCGCACGACACGACGCGCAGCACTCGACTCATCTAACGTGGCGTCCAACATGGCCGCCGCACGCGAGGTGTACGCACTGGACGACCTGCCGCGTGTTACCACGCTCAACAACGAGGAGGTGGGTGCGCCGTAGGTGTGTCTGTGTGTCTGTGTGTCTGCCTGTGTGGTGTGTAACTGAATAGAATGTGTGTCTAGCCTAGTGTGTGGTGCAGTATGGCGTTATACAGTATAGCGTAACTCAGCGTGTGCAGTGTGTGGTGCAGTGTGTGGTGCAGTGTGTGGTGCGGTGTGTGGTGCAGTGTGTGGTGCAGGGTGTGGTGCAGTTTGCGGTTCAGAATGTGGTGCGATGCAGGTGCGCAGCATAGACTCGGCGCTGCTCTCTGCTGAGGAGCAGGACCTCGTCACAGACACCGACACCGACACCCACAGCTCTACCTACCACCGCCGCCACCACCGCACCACCGGCACGGGGGCGGGGGGGGCCGGAGGGGGCGGGGGGGGCGGGGCTAGCTACGACTCGCGCCGCATGACTGACGCGCGGCGCGCCACAGCTGTGTCTGCTGCGCGCAGACTGGGGGGCGGGGCGACGGAGCGCTGGGACCAATCAGAGCGAGCCACGCCCACCATCCACCGCAACGTGAGCGCGTTCGGGGAGATTACCGTGATGCCGGTGGGCGACCATGAGGACGAGCGACTGCACATCGCCGTGGGGGAGGAGATACTGTAGGGAGGGGGGCAGCGTGGAGGGGGCGCAGCGCCCCCTGTCGCTCAATACCTGCATAGATTCTTAAAGTAGAAGCAAATAAATTGTTTTTTGTTAATGTGTAGATATTAGTGCATCCTTATTGATAGTCGTGTGTAATTGCTAGGCTAGCTGTGGCATACATGACATTGTGTGGTAGCATTTTGTTTGATACGTTGTTAAACTATGATTGGTTGGAGTGCTGCTTTGACAATATTTCTATGTAGGCTGCAATTTATAATAACAACAAGGGCATAATATGCATGGTTTTCACAATTAGGCTCATCTTTTATCTAATTATAATAATTATATTGAAGGCTTACTAACTTGATCAAACCTGTTGGTTCTAACCTGAATATTTAAAATATTTAAGCAAATTATTATCAAGTCTTTGTAGAATGATTTCCACCGGGCATCCCCTATAGTGGCAGTTAAACAAAGCAGTTTTTGTTAAAATAATCCTTACTATAATCAACTCCGGTACTGAATCTTGACTTCAACTTCAATGCTAAATCTTGATTTAAACTTCAGTACTAAATTAAACTATTTAATGACTTTGACTTCAACACTGAATCTAATTGACTTAACTTCAATTTAAATAAGCTTATTGAATCTTGACTTTAACTTCAATACAGAATCTTGAATATTGAAGTTGAAGTCACGATTTGAAGTTGAAGTCAAGATTCAGTATTGATGTCGAAGTCAAGTTTCAGCATTGAATCTGAATTCTAAGTTAAGATTCAGTATTGAAATTGGGACCAAAGTTGAAATTAGCATCCATAACTGAAATTGAAGTTTAAGTCAATACAGTATTGAAGCTTAACTTTTTACGTTGAAATCGCTGACTTCATCTTGATAATGACGGTTTTTATGTTCGTAAAATTAATTTGGAGTGGTAACACTGAAAATTTGTTTTCGTGTACAACATAGAATTAGTAATAAGAACTGCTAATTGTTTATTTAGCAAAAATATTATATAAATATAAATCCGAATTTTTAGAACTACATAGATTTTTACATTATGTTTTTGTTGCTTACAATACACCTTGAGACGCTTTTTTCTGTAGTTTGCGTTTGAATGCTAATTTTTAAATAAGTGGCACTGATACACCACCGGCCATCCACGTGGACAATTGCTCGGGCCCAGCTCAGTTGAGTGGGTGCGGCTAGGAGTAAGGGTGAATGTTGGACAGCGGATACAGGAAGGATGAGCAGCTAGGCATCCGCTGGACGACGCACGCTCGGCGCGAAGACGAGGGGCAGAGCTGGAGCAGCAGGGTCGCGGAGAGAAGAGCAGCGAGGGAGCTAGGCATGACCCAAGCGCAGGGAGGGGCAGGAGGGGGAGCGGGGGGTGAGTCGTTTATCACCAAGGCTACGCGCATAGCAGCGGTCGTAGCGACTTACTGGTGAGTGAACCGCTGAGATCAGAGTGAATGTGTTAAGGTCTCCGATGTCGTCATTAACCGCCGAAACGGACTCTGAGCTCATTATTATTGTTGTTATTATTATTACTATTATTATTGTGAAGTATTAAATTTAACTAATTATTGTTAATTTAAGCCTGTCCTGCTCTTCGTTTGATTGAACGTGACAATTTAGCCTAGTTGCAAAGACTGAGCTTGGGTTAGGCCTACTGATTCTCCCGGTGATCTTAAATCTGTTGTTTTGTGAGATCATGGCCTCTCTTTATTGCCGAATATGAATGGAAATAAAATTTAACCATATTGTCT
>JAQIWG010009474.1:0-10627 GCA_034695025.1 Chamaedrilus cognettii
AGCCAGGTGGGGTTCCCCTCTGTGTTTCCCCTCAGTATTTCTTAACCCGGGCAACGCCGGGTACCCCAGCTAGTTTAATATAATTATTGATCTGTTATATGCATTTAATAATTTTTTATAATCATTGATCCTATATAAGTTACATTTAATATAATCAATAATCCGATATATGCATTGAACATAATTATTGATCTGGTATAGTGTGCATTTAATATAGTAGTTGATCCAGTATTATACATTTAACTAGCTGGGGTACCCGGCGTTGCCCGGGTTAAGAAATACCTCTCTCTTGTATTTATTTATTTTTGGAGATCATAGCTATGTTTCTAATTATTTTATCGAAATCATGTCAGAGCACCAGACCCTTTTGGCTCCTTTTTCAGACAAGTCGTATGGATGTTTTATTGATGCTTGAAATAAAATTGTGTACAGGAATAAAACGTTAGCTTTTTTGTGACTGAAATAGCAGTCCCTCTTATTTCCTTTGATTTTTTTTTTCAGAAGATGAGCAACAGAGCAGTGGGCAACTGTTGCGCATGCTGCAGACTCCATACTGCACGTTGTGTGGGTCGCTGCTTGTCTGACTCAGCGGCATTACAGAGCTGGCTTCAGTGGCGTAGCCAGACTTTTTTGCCAACCGGAGCAAATTTTGAAGGCTGATTTTATTACTTTATTATTAGACTACAGGGGCACACCGATTTTTTTAGCTGGGGCGGTATTCCAAAATTGTTGCATTGTTAGAATGTCAGGCAGAATGTGCGCATCTCGCGCAAATTTTTCACATGTAATTGTTAAGTTTCCCTATGGCGCTATGGGCAAATTGCTGTCGTGCCATCTACCCCACCACCCCCTCCCTCATAAAAAATTCAACGAGTTTGGACGAATTGGAAAGGTCATTAAAATCATCCCGACCGGAGCCGCTGTTCCAATTGCTCCTATGTAGCTGCGCCACTGGCTGGCTTAGACAAGGGAATCGTGTGTTCAAGAAAACATCGTTCACAATATTAAATGGTGGATTGATACAAAGTAACTACTGCGCCTGTTACGTGTGATGCACTCATAACACGTGCTGTACAGCTCGGCTCTAAGCCAACCAGTGCTAGTGAAATGTTGAACTGTTGCGGTACAGTTTGCATGGTGATGCTATTATCAATGTTGACAACAATGGTAATTTGATCTTGGCGTATTGCGCTTATGTCCATGACAAATGAAGGCGGCAAGGTTTAGATTAGACTTGAATTAACAAGCAGCGGTAATATTGATACCATTGCGAGTTAACCTCGAGTCGGCTCAATCGGTGGATTGAGTGACGTCACGCTAGGCATAGGAGATTGACAACGGTCACACTCAACTCGCCGATTGACCAACTTGAGGTTAACTCACAATGGTGAATACCAATATAAGAATCAATGTTTTTTTAAACGGAATAACAACAAAAATTTTGCAAACTCACAAACAATAGTCATGAACTGGGGGAGGGTTTGTAGTTTTCAATCCCTCCAAAACGGGAAAAAATTAATTGGTGTTTTTCACATATTAAGTAATTTCAAAGAAGTCCCAAACCTCTCCCTAAATTTTTTTAAGCCCCTTCCGAAATTGTGAAACTTCCCTTCAATGATCGCGAACGATGATCGTGATCACTTTTCATTTCATGCAAAATTACAGTCAATAATTGAGTTAATTTTTTATTCAGCTAACATCACTTAGCAATAAATTTCAGTTGACGAAAAATTGTTTTGGAAAGCATTAGGAATGTGGAATCGAAGCGGTGAAATTTCAGAATACAGAGCAAAAATCTCAGCGAGTATCAGTATACATGTACAATACTAGAATACAATTTTAGTTACACGCGAGCGACTAGCTCTTTACGGACTTTAGATCTTAGCTAGACTGATACAATTATTGCGGAACGAATACAATATTACCAACACGGCAGAAGTTAATCTGCAAAACTGATCAAATTTATACAGTAGTAGTATAGCGCTGCCACAATTTGCAAGTCCGCCACAAACATTTCACCAAAAAAGTCTAGTCATGAACACAGTAATCATCACATAATGTTCAGTTTAAATTTTAAATGCATGGTTTATAATAAGCAGCTAAGAAATTATTATGCACCACAATTCAATAAATATGAATTCACAACGCATCACTGCAATCCTGAGAAGCTGGGAATAAAAAATATTATCTCGTGTAGTTGTATTACTGCCTTTGAGTATTTTCTGCATCGACAGGAAATACTTTTTCACGAATGTCACTTGATGCAAAACTAGGAATTTGTTTTATATATTTTGGCTCAATTAAAGCGCTTAAAGTGACTTCGAATGTTTTGACGAGCGAAATTCAACGTTTTATAAAAAGATTATGACGTTTCCGACGCCAAAACAAGGCTATAAATCAAGATTATTACCTTGCCGTACTCAATATAACAACGATAGCAACAATACTATACACTATTTACTCCACGTAAATATAATAAAATCCACTTCTGATTATCGGCTGAAGGCTGTGCTGTTAAGGCGTGATAATACTCCTTGTCAATTAAAAACTTGCGTGTTACATCACACCTCCAAATTTGGCTCAATTTGACACATTCAAGAGCCCACTGAAATTTGAGCCCACCCTACATATATGCTTTCTACGTCATCGTGACTCAGCATTATATAAAGGCATAAACAGCCAATATAAAGACCAAAAACACAAACAAAGATATGCGAGAATTATTTTCTTTTGAGAACCACCAATCATTGTGTTTCCGCTCTTCTGACATCCGTGGCCAAGTTTGTAGTGCTCGTGTGCTTCTGACCAGACTGATGCGGGTATTTAAGGAATAACGCCAGCTGAACGAGTCCTAGCAGCATGCCGATGAAACTTGGAATCTGCGCACAGGCAAAGCAGATTGTTTTGTTTGTTTTTTGTAGTTTAGGGGCCGTGTGTAGCACAAAGACTATATATACAGCCCGGGTCTGAAACCGGAGCCCGCACAGTACAGGCAAAGCAGAAGATATTTATCAGTGTCTTCAATTTAGGACACTGATAAATATCTTCTGCTTTGTCTGTACTGTGCATTACGGATTACGTCTACTCACATCTTTTGCTCGTTATTTAAATATTTACATTTATGTATATAATATTGAATAATAGAATATTGTCAAACAACACGTAACTATTGAATACATTGCCAAAGTATGAAAAATTGTCAAACAACACATAATTGCTGAATACGTTGCAAAAAGTATGGTGCGCAACAATTTTCATAAACACTGTACGGCCATCATCCAGCCAACTTACATGTATTCCTGCAGGGACTAAAGAAAAAATTGAAGTAATTTCAAAACGCTGAAACAGATTGGCAAGACAGTAATGCGTAGTCTTAACTTGACTTTGCAATATCATACAAAAACTAGAAGCCTTGAAGCAAGACTACAGTCTTTTGATATAAATAAAATGCATAAAAACTGAATATACTATTATCTATAGGATACATATATGACACCACTACACAAAAGCTGTGGTGCAATGGTTAAGGCATCAGATGCGAGTCCCAGAGACCTGGGGTTCAAGACCCGGCGCCAGCAACTATGATCCCATGGCGTTACAGACCCTTCAGCAAGGCTGTTAAACACGCAAGTGCCGCTGGCTGCTAACCACCATGCAAGATAGTTGGTTGGCGTCAGGAAGGCCTTAAAAACCTAGCTCCAGCAGTCCTCATTAGGATGCAAACGTCTAACCCGTGTTTAAAATGAACATTAACAGAACTGACGACAGAGAAGGAGGTTAGTTATTTTTAGTATATACGATAATTATGTAAAACATGCTTAGAGACAAAGTGCTGACTAGAGAGGCCAATGTACCTGAATGAACGAGTCCTCAAGGAGGGATCCATAAACAAGCCACTCTAAGGATACAACACAGTTCCCTACGGACATGGACAGAGACATACACGCCGTCGACTTGTGTCTGATCACATGCACCTGCACCCCAACAACAAACAACACAACTGAACATCCATGGAACAGTAGTGCCACGAGGCCTACTACGAGTCTACAAATATCATGACAATTTTTGTGACACAATGCTGCATACTGGCACAATGTGCACATATCAAGCTTACAAGAACAAATTATGCTTTAAGTATATGGTTAACGAAGATAAGGAAAAAAGATGCCATAGCAATATGGCTTGGCATAATTAAAATTTATAAATGCTATAAGAATAAACCATAAAACGCAGTCATGTGTCAAAATGCATGTTTCAAAGTGCATGTTTAACAACAGTCATACAATTCATAAAGAACAGTCACACACTTGGTTAAGTATAGCAGGTGCAATACGCCACAAACGATTGTTAGATACAATTGTACGCTTAGTTTTAAACCTGCAGGATTACCATTACGTGTACATGTAAGAATCCACTATAATAGTGGCGTAAGCCTACGCAGTTTTTAAGGCCTGAGCATGATGCCAGCAAATGATGCCAGCATGATGCCAGCATGATGCCAGCAGGCAAAACGCTAAGTGTGTTTTATCAGAGTTAAACTTCAGGCCTAATCATACAATGTTCACTTAAAAACCATATAAAGCAAAAAATAAGCGCATAATGCAGAAAAGTTCTGCTACGGCACAACTTTTATACCATGCAGGCAACGTCAACCAAATTTTAAAAAATACATTTCATTTCAGTCTATAAAATGAGTCCGCATTGTGTACCATTGCAGAGAGAGGTGAGGCGTAGCCCAACACTCCGAGCGCAACGCAGGTGTAGCCGAGGTACAGTAGCGCGTCGTCGTGATTTGTGGCATAGAACTTGACGTAGACGAGACACGGTATGAGCAGCGCAAAGCCAAGCAGCAGCTGGCCCTGCAACGCTCGCTGCAGCCACAGCCGCGCCATTGTACTTTGTATTGTGAAAGTATTTTGGAAGTACTTCGGTATATGGAAGTGAGACATGGCCATTGACCAGTGAAGGTTGAGGATCTTCAGACAATAGGGAGGACAGAGAGAATGATGATGAGATGGATGTGTGGAGTGTCATTGAAGGACAAGTGTCGAAGCGAAGATTTGAGAAAACTGTTAGGTGTCGTATGTATAACGGACATGGTGAAGAAAGGGAGACTGAGGTGGTTTGGACACGCTGAACGCATGAATGAGGAAGATTGGGTATCCGCATGCTGATATATTAAGGTGGAAGGGATCGTTGGAAAGGGGAGGGAAAGAAGACATGGAAGGAGGCGGTAGAGAGCGATATGAAGGAGTGAGCCATGAATACAGAGATGGCAAAGAATCGAGAGTTTTGGGGGTGTCTCAGCGTGGGAAACGCCCAACTTTTGCAAGCACGGAAAATTGGCTGTAGAACATAAATGATGATGATGATGATTGTAAACCAGCAGCCACAACCGCGCCATTGAAAACTGGAGAAAAAGTTTCACGTGCGTGTAATTTTGCCTAATTTTACAAATCGGCAAAACTCCCGAAAATTACTTGCGCGAAAATAATGCTGCAGAAGCTTTTTATGATAGACAGTCCTTAAAATCGTGAATAAGTGCAGCAAAATTTCTAAGAGCCAAAACCACCAAAATAACATGAAACAAAAATGTTATGTTTGACAGTATGCTTTTTTGGGGCAGGAAGACAGACGGACAGCATAATTACCCCCCTAATATCCCTAATAGCCTACCAGCTACTGTTTACAGTCGCAGTAACTTACAAGTTTATTGTGATATACCATTTAGTATCATTATTATGCTTTAACTTTCGTCGCAAGAGTACAATTTAGTCACAGACCTAGACACTGCTGAGACTGAGGGGGGGGCGGCCAAATCTTATGTTCTTAGGGCGGGGGTGTCCAAAAAATTATGCTTCAGTACAAAGGGGATGTTCAGATTTTATCAGTTTTTGCGTATGTATTAAATCAACTGAAAGGATTAAATGAAATATTATTAACGGTCAATATTGACTGCTATAATTCAAGTTTTGAATTTCATTGGGCCAACTTCATTATTTTTTGTAAATAATAGTGTTTTAAGCTTAAACCACCAGAATACATCGTAATAATTACCAAGCAGATGTAGACATATGTGGTGCATTTAACAATATTGCACAAAGAATCATTATACATTTTTAACAGACATTGCCTATACTTTCACATACAATGCACGACTATAGCGTATGCACGACTATAGCGTATGCACGACTATAGCGTATGCACGACTATAGAGTATGCACGACTGTAGTGTATGCAGGAGTACGTGTCTTAAGACATTTTGCTTAAAAAAAACATGTAGCCTACTTGAACACATTAATTATAGTGTGTATTACTATTGTATATTTAGTACTATTACGACTAGTATAGCAAGGCGCTCTGATGTAGTGGTTAAGGCTTTGGATGCGAGTACCATAGATCTGGGTTCAAGTTCCGGCACTAGCAACTATGAAAACATGGCGCTACAGGCCCTTCAGCATGGCTGTTTAACATGCGTGTCGCTAGCTGCTGAACACTATGGCACATAATTATTCATTTGGTTGGCATCAGGTAGAGCATTCGGTCAAATATTTAACCCGTATAAAACTACGGACATTTAACGGAATAAGCGGATAGTTTTTTTAGTATACAATTGCAAGAAGATGTCTTCAGACAATTTTGTCTTACAACAAAATAACTGATCAATATTGTGCCCATATTTAGTCCAATACCCTATGTGAGGTATGCATGTAGTAGATTGCAACGTAGCCGAAGCTGAGAACGGCTCCAATGCCATTAACAGCCAACAAGGCGGTGTTCTCAGTGAGTAGACCATACTTGAACCACAGACTGGAACTGCACACAAAACACATTCTGCTAGTAAGATCTCGGAAGTAATCTGCAGCCTTTTCGATCTACAGCAAGAAGGATGGACTTTTATAGAAAACTAACATGTAACATATCAAGTCATAAATTTTACAATGAACTGCGCTCAGCAACATCACTTCATAAGTTAAACAAAACAGCGTATAGGATGCAGTCGGGAAGGTTAGAAGAAAAAATCTACTGATATGGCTGTATTGGCTAAGATATGTCTGAGAAAAGAGGGTTAGATGCGGAAATCTATGGATTATAAGATGGATGGGAAGAGACGTAAAGGGAGACCGGAAACGTCATGGAAAGACATGATGGAGAATGATACGAAAGCTACTGGATTAAGACGTAAGGATGCGAAGGATAGGATAAAGTGGTGAGCGAGTGTCCATCGCTAATCCATTGTAAGCATGGAATGTGACCACAAAACACGCACATTTGTGTGTGTACCGCGAAACAAAAATGACACAAACTTGATAAGTAAGACTATGAAAAAAAAAAAATTCAAATCTGACTGCAAAGCAGTAACTGACTGTGATATAATCCGACTGACAGAACAATAACAACTTACTTGACAAACATCATCATGAGAGGAAAAAATGACGATTCGTGCGTGTGACCATTCTTCACAATTTTCCGGCAAACGAAACTGCAATGAAATTACCGGTAACCAAATTATTGAACATCGTAGTCATATTTATAATTTTAAAAAATTTAAAGAAAATGTAAGGGGTTACAATGTTCTTTGTCTACATCATTTTTGTGTCTACATCATAGAATTGAACCTAAAAAATTTTTACGGACATTTTTCGAAATCAAATGTATCGATTCTAAATTATGTTCTACATAACATGATGTACCTATATGCTCCGATCCTCTAGCAGATTACCGTATGTTGGTGAATCTCAAAACTGAAATTCAATACATCTACCCAAATAAAATGTACCTATACAAGCGGAGGTGCAATATTGCGCAAGGTGTGCAAAAAGCTGCCTTCATTAAACTCGACAACAATTTATGTGTAATCACTGGTCAACAAATTGATACTGGGCTGGGCTGGACTGACTGGGTAACAAATTGATAGGGCTAATTTTCGCACCAAAAATATTGATTAGATACTAATTGTACGCCTAATTTGAAGAGGCAAGGCGTCGAATTACACAAGAACATATTTATGTGGTGGCATAGACCTACACGGCTATTAAAGGCAGCACTGTTGCACTACGCCTGTTTAGAAGAAGCAGCCCAAACGCTACGCATGTTTTAAAAGGGCTAAACATAAGCCTGTTGAGAGATGTCCAATTGCTTCGGATTATAAATTTAGCACATTATAATATATCAATTGAGAGTTTGCAATACAATCTGAATGGAAAAATTCAAGTACAGCGCACCATAATTAGAATATAACACAATCCACTGATGCTACTCACATGCCAGTGGCAAAGAGTCCAATCTGGCAGGTCGATGCCAGTCCTGCGACCAACTCTCTAGCAAACATCTAGGCCTATACGGGTCTCTGCACAGAATGAAAAGAAGAAAATTTCAACAGGATTAATTCATGCACATTTCAGCAAATTGATACAGAACATCGCATCTTTTTAGGCGTCGATAATTATATTAACATGAAAACTTATTAACTAATTTATCAACTAATTTATTCACTGCAAAAAACGGTTCAAATAATAGAAACATATAGTAAACTAAAGAGAGTCAGAACAGAAACTTTTCGGCTAATTTTGCAATCTTATCCCTCCCAACCTTCACTCCTATAATCCTCGGTAAAAACGGGTCTTAGCGTCTGTCATTATTTTAAATCGTTTTATTAGGAAATATTAGAGATCACAGTAATCGTAGCACATCCAATCTTAACTAAATCCTAGCCCTAATCCTAACCCTAACACAGCTCTATCCCTACCATGCTAACCGTAACGCAGATCTAACCCTTATTCTTTTACCTCAAAATTAATTATCGACGCCACGGCCTAGTTTTACTCAATCTTCTTCCTCCCTCAACTGTATCATTTAGGCGATCTCTTATCTCCTCACTCCTATATCCTCAACTTTACCCCATCCTTTCCATAGATCTTACTTTGCTCGCATCCCATCAAAAAATTAATTTAAAAAAGATCGTCCTGAAATGGCTACGGTAATGCATGAGAGCAGACGCGGTTATTTTTCGGAATGGATAACATCGACGCGCGCTTGTAAGTCCTGTCCTACCCTAACAACCCTAATAAATACCCATAAAAACCCATATAACCCTAATAGAGCAACATAACCCTAACGCTGGTCCTAACCGTATGCGGTAATGCTGTCTTATACAACGCTAATGATGTTTCCTACCTCTGACAACATGTGTCACCAAGATGGGTCTTTCACTAGCGAGTGTTTCATTATTGAGTGTCGTATAGCACAAACAGTTATGTTATAATACCCAGCGTTGTTGTTGCCCTTTTCTAATAATAAACATCATGTAAACAACGCGTTGCATAATGTGCATCATGGAAAATTATGGTAAACCTAGGCCTACCATAACATTATTGTCACGAAAATAAAATAAAATCAATGTATGCAGCAGCGCTAGGCTAGTTAGCGTTAGTCTAGATATCATATCAACACCCCAAAAGTACTAGGCTACAGCATTCTTGAAAGAATTACAAATTTACCATTATTATTAAACTGAAGGATTGATGGGCAATACAAGAAGGGACGTGGTATACGTAAAATTGTGAATAAAGCTATAAAGTACACAGGAATAAAACAAAACCATTGTCCTCACTTGACATGATCCATTTTGCTCAGCCGACTTTACCAAAATGCTCAATGACGATCATTAAGTTAATTGCTCGATAAAAGCATGCCTGAAATATCATAAAATTTTAGATCATTTAGTAAATTTTTTTTCCTCCAAAGCCCGATTTTCCCTCTCAAGGCTGTCTGGTCCTGTGGGGACATCGACTCCGCCCAGAGCCAACCACCGAGTGAGCGCTCGTCGAGCGACGGGTCGGGGATCTGCTGAACCCAGGGCAGCAAGAGGGTCTGCATCAAGGGCAGCGATGCATGGAGAGAGAAGAGGAAAGCTGAGGGAGCTAGAACAACCGTGCTCCTCACGCCTATACCCCCCCACCTCACCGGGAGTGAGGCTTGCTCCCAGGACTCGGCGTCGAGCTTCATGTTGGCGATCGCGGTCAGAGCGTTCTTTATGACGTCATCGAGGCGCGCGATTTCACTCTCACTCTCAACTTTTTTAATTGTTCGGTGAATTGCTCGATTACTCGGCATATTGCTCGATTGCTCGACATTTGCTCGATAAAACGACTTCTCGACGATTATTGCTCGATCGGCCATAAATTACTCTAAAATCGAGCAATTTCTCGAAAAGTGAGAACACTGGCGCCAGAGCCAAAAGTTTCGAAAAGAACATAAAAAAGACACGCGTACAAGGATCGTAAAAGAACGCGACCGTCTTACAACGCGAAAATCGAATTATTTATATTTTCAGAATTTTCAGAATTTTTCTAGTTTTTCGCGTAAAGTCGCATATTTTCCTATCTACTTTAGCCTTGAAAGTCGGCTCAATAGGCCTATATTTTGGCCATCTACATAAATAAATGTGGATCTATTGTATATAAATGTGGCCTACATGAATAATTATGTAATCAGTATAAATGTGGCTATTGTGTTCAACAGTAGGCCTATGCATAGTTAAATGAGCGTCAATGGTTAAATGAGCGTCGATGGAGTGACATAATGTCACATCAATGGTTAAATGAGCGTCGATGGAGTGACATAA
>JAQIWG010009475.1:0-10627 GCA_034695025.1 Chamaedrilus cognettii
AAATGGCGAGACTATATTTTGTACTGCAGCGATTACTAGTAGTGAAATGACGGACGTCGATAGGTAACTGATAAAGCCGCACGTGAACTGAAAGTCGAATCAGCGCTAGACCTACCAATCATCGATTTACTGAGCTAAAAATTTACACAGTTTTGATTGCCAACCATTGCGATGCAAATCCGCATATATTCAGGGTTGCAGAAAGGCTAGTAGTAGTATCAGCTGGGAACCGCTCTGTACAATGTACAGTAGGTGGCTGGGAGGAGGCGTGAAGGCTGTTATCGACCCAACCACGCAACTTTGGGGAATGATCAATAGCGTTGATTAATCCGCGATTAAAAATAGAACGTCTCAAACAGACATAAATTAGATGGCGGAACATTCTAGACTATGATGATGGCTGCTAACAGTCCAGGTTGCAGGCTGTAGGCAAACAATGGTGCTGGCTGTAGACAGTCCAGGTTGCAGGCTGTAGACAGACAATGGTACTAGCTGAATATAGTCAATGGTGCTGCCTGCAGACAGTCTGGTGTGCTGTCGCTAGTTCACCTGCAGTCCGTTGTACGTGGTCCCGTCGCACCACTGCGGACTGTCGCTGATGGTCGCGCGACACATCGGACACGTCCGGTCTCGGTCGAACCACATCGTGACACAGTCCTCGCAGAATATGTGCTGCAACGCGACCACACACAGCAGGCTGTTTCGCAGGATTTTATGTTTTGGGGGGTGTTTCAAAATGATCAACATGATAAATGATCGCTAGGGGATAAAATATTGCTGACGCACTCTCAATCTGTGTACTAGCCTAAAATCGAAAGTCATTACGTGTTGGCGGATCCAGAGGGGGGGGGGGTGATCAAAGGGGTTATGGCCCCCTGCCACCACTCGGATCATGAGTATTTATTTAGATCGCCTCGCCTATCCCATGGTCTTGTCGATCGTAGGGGGCGTCATGCTGTACAGCGTTGAGGATCGTCTTCCACTGGTTACGATCCAGGGACGACGTATGTAGGTTGTCCGTGCTCATACCGGTTTCTTTAGATATATTAAATCGATGAAGAAGTCAGAAATTTCGCCTAGTCAGAAATGAATAGGCACTGAGAAGAATAGCCTCGGAAATAAAATGCAATAAATTTGACAAAGACGGTGGAGGGGCGGAGAAAATGATGTGTTTGGTGCGATGTTCTGTTTTCACAATGTGTAGCCAAGAGCGGATCTGGGGGAGGCACAGGGGACACGTGTTCAACCCGTGAATTTATGTAGAGGCATATGCCCCTTCCACCCTCTCCTCCTCGAAGGACCAAAGTATGAATGTAATTGAGCGGAAAATCTGTGATCTTTGCTTCCCCCTGGCAGGTTGTCAGGATGGAAGGAAGGGAAAAAAACTTTTGTCCGCACCGCCCCCCCCCCTCCCGGTCACGAGTGTTTTTTATGCCTGTCCCCCCCCCCCCCGCTGCAGCACCTTGGATTCGAGCCTGCATGCAGAGGAGTAGCCACTGGTTTGGGATTGAGGGGACGAAATTATTGAAGAAACCTTCGTTCTCAAATACAAATCTGTAACAGACTGAAGTGCTAACACATACTTTTTCCCATTGTTGCAGAACTCGCAGAACAGTTGCAGAGGGGGGGGGGGTGCCGACAAATAAATGAATTTGTGGATAATGAAATTTGTGGAGGGATCAGGGTGAAAAATGGGGGGACGCCCTGGTCCGTGGAGGGGACGCGTTTCCTCGCTCTTAAGCGGCTATGCCCCTGCTTGCATGTAATATACACTTGCAGGCTGATCTTGCAGGCAGCCAATATAACAAGACAATAGCAGTGAGTGAGCAGTCACACTGCCTCGCGTTATCGACACTCTCCTTGTCCTCCGCCGTCACCATACGACACTCAAAAAAAGAGTATTCCATTACACGCATGTCACTGTTGTATCTCTGAAGTCTTCTCATTTCCTGCGCAGCCAGGGATCGATTTGTCGGAGAGGAGCGATGGGGGGGGAGGTTAGAGGGCTGTGTGTTGAGTTGAAAACTCCCGCCCGTTGCACGCTTCAGACACTCCCAGTTAACATTTGAAAGGACCACTGGAGAACCAATTTTGACACCCCCCGCCTCCAATTAAGAGAGCCTTCTCCGAGAAATAAAACACCTCTATGAACGGAATGAAAAAATCCATATTCATATATGTAGGCATAATTAGCATGTTAATGAAACAACTTTAACAGCAATATTTGAGTAGCAATTTCGTCTATAGCCCGCAGAAATAGGTCACGGGGTCGATTTTGACCTTCTTGCCTCCAGTTCATATTAACGGAAACCCCATTTATTTACACGTGAGTTTGAAGGCTGACGCTAGCATTCTACTTAGTAAATTTCACTTTCACTAGGTCACTTTCAGGGCAGAGGGGACCGTTTATAACCAGATAGTAACTATTGGTAAAACCTATGTCCCTATCCTGCCCCCGCTCGCGAGTTCCGTACGGAAAGGAAAATCAAAGTACTCGACCTTCGCAGTCATTAATTTAGCCAATCGAAGCACTCTACCAGCCTTGCGTGCGTCACTTGCACGCACATCTGAATCTTGGTTGTTATCATCGGACTGTTGTCGCATTATAAGGCAGGCGTTCACATATGATTTAATTGATTTGAATTGTTGAATTGAATTGAAAACCATAAATACAGTGATATCTCCCTAGTGGTGTATACGTTTCATAGCTGCTCACAGCTTGTTCATTTGATTTGAATAATTGATCCAGGAATTGTTTTTTTCAATTCAAGGATCACCTCGAGAATGAACATGTCGATTCCCCCTTTGACTTTTCGAAAAACAACGCTGAATGAAGTGTATGCATTACAGTGGAGCTGTTCACATTCGCGTTGAATTGATTTGACTTGAGAGACACACGACTCAAATTGATTGTTTTATCCAATGACGAATGCTGAAATACAGTAATTTCGAACTAATGAAATCGCCGAACCGAAATCGAGCGAACGACAGTCACGCAGGAAACAGGGTAGGGGTAACGGCAGCATCACCAGTTTGTTCACCACAAGAGCTAATTTACCGGATATGTTTCAAAGTACGAATGCTCATTGCGAAAGGCGCTGTCGGCGTACTTCAATAATTGACCAAATTTCAATTTCATTCAGCGCGAGTGTGAACAATAAACAATCGACATTTTTCAATCGTCAGCATTTCAATTTGTCAAATTGTCCATTGATTCGTCAATTTATCAACTTGTAATAATGTGAACGCATCATTATTACATCAGCGGAACGCAGATCTATCACACAGGCTGTTTATTACATTCGCGCTGAATCGTCAACATTTCAATTTGTCAATTAACTGCGACTCACTAATCTCATCTAAATAAATTATCAATAATTCATAAATTGGCTCCTTCGCTTAATCCAATTAGTAGTAGTCTATTGCAGTTCCCTTCTGTGCAAGAGACACACGGTCCATAAACTACACCCCCCCTCCTCCAAGCTACGCATATGCCCGCCGAGCAATTTCCGATAATTACTATTTTAGTTTTTGTGGTTTTTGATTTCTATTGTTTTAGGGTTGGCATATAAAAATTAAGTTTTGGAAAATGTCTGTCAAAGATTAGACTAAATCTTATGAAGCTTAGGTTATGGTTAGACCTAATCCAAGCGTCGTAGCTATTAGTCAACCTCAATGAGCAACAGAAAAAGAAACCGTGCTGCGGGTAGCAGTGCCTGCGGAACAGACACCGGTGACACCGGCTCGCGAAGATCTGTTTAAATCTTGAGCTGAGCTAATCGAGTCGAGCTTTATGCGGGTCACCAGCAAATATCTAATCTGCGCGGATAATGAGCTCGTAGACAGGGTGGCAAAAAGCGACACTCCAGGATATTTTGCGTATAATTAATTCAATGCACCTCCGTCAATGACAAAATTCTGCACGGACAAAGAGTCAACTATTTCCAACATTTTTGTGTAGTTTCGCTAAATTGTGTTGAATACTTGCAAAATTTTCACCTTTCAAAATTGACTGTTCCGATATTTTTCCGAAAAAAATAAAACAATTTGACGTTTCAATCGATTTTTGACACATTTTTTTCCTATTATTACCAAGTTTTGTCGATATAACCGTTAACGTTTTTAAATATACCCGGTAACGATTTTAAATATACCCGGTAACGATTTTAAATATACCCGGTAACGATTTTAAATATAACCGGTAACGTTTCTGCCAAAATTAGTGTCGTTCTGTGCAATAATTTCAAAGTTCTGAGCTATTGATATGGGCTTGTCAGTGTCTTAGTATTGAATTGACGACTGCTTTGTTCAAACATTGCTAGCTTTTATATGGTATAAAGTAACGCTTTTTGAGTTTGTGAAGTCATCAGTACCCAACAATCATATTCATTCATGCATTTAAAATCAGAATTGCTCGTTAGCCTAATTATTTAAGAATTGCTCAAACATAGGGTAACGAGAACCAGCGATTAACATTCAACCCGCTCTGCAACACTATCATTTTTGCACACAATCGACGGGCTAGTCAATTTCAAAAGCTGATAACTTTGAAAGTAATAGGCTGAATTTTTTTCGACTAGGTAGCAATATGGCTAATGGATGGCCGATACATAGCTAATAGATGGCTAATTATATGTGTAAAATTTGACGACCGTAGGATATAAATTGTGTTAGTTACACATGAAAAGCTCAAGTGAGGTCTTCTTGGCCCACCTTTATTTAAGTACATAATTTTTACTCGGGTATGTTGTTGTTGTTTGCTGTCCCTGTAAACCCTCTCATGAGTTGGAGCCGACTGTAGCCCTCTCATTGGTTGAAGCCGATAATGTGAGGCTTTAGACTATATATATGACCATTTAATATGTTATACAGAGAATGAGTCTAATTGATGTAGAGGACGGCCTTGCCATAGACGGATTGCAGACTTTCCATGGTCAGCCTTTCAGTGCAGGCTACGTCATGCATCGCTGAGAGAACAGAAAAGACTTTAGGTTGGCTGTCGCAAGGCCTGCGACAGGCCTGCCTCTACATGTTGTGGATGCGCGTTGATATCCATTATTTTGCTTGATGCGTCTCCTCTGGGGCCAGAAGGGAGGTGTTGGGACCGGGGTGGGGAGGAGCGGGAGAGTTCCTACGGGGACGTTGATGTTGATGTTGTTGATTGCTGTCCAATTACAATAGGCCTTCACATTGACTCAATAACCTGTAAGCCTTCATATTGATTCAATAACCTGTAAGCCTTCACATTGACTCAATAACCTGTAATCCTTCTCGTTGCCTCAATACCCTACACGTCTGGACATAGTCGTAGAGTAGACTGCAGACTGGCCAGTAACTATAGGATTACCTGTCTCCAATTCATCACACGTCTTTGCCGACATCGATAGAGTATATTTAACGTACTTGTGTAGGCCTAAACCCAATAATGGTTTTGAAGACCTATATGGATCATGGTTAAAATCAGGAATTTATCCAGGAGTTTGAAATTGGGAGTTGTTACAAATTTCAGGGAGTGTGACAAAAAGTGGTTAAACAAATATGGCCAAAAGTGAAAATTTAAATGTGGACGGCAACCGGAATCTGCACATTTTCATCTCCTCAGTAGAAATTTTGCGAGGGGAGGGAGTGCTAACAAAAAATTTCCCGGACACCCCCCTTTCGGAGGGGTGTAGGATTTTTTCCTACACCCCTCCCTTAGCGGGGGTGCACAATAATTTTTTTCACCTCTCCTACACCCCCCGCAGAGGGGGTGTTCTAACTCAAATTTGGGGGGGGGGGTGCAGCTCAAAAACTGGGGAGGGGGTGTCGGGGGGGTGTGGGGGGTGCTGAATAAATTTATGGATAGAAATATAGTTTGTTGGCGCATTGGCTGGAGGTCGCCTCCAGGCCAGAAGTCTCGAAGGCGATCTTGGCAGGGTAGTTAACCAAGTTTTGTTAATGATGAGGTTTGTAGTATTTAAGAAATTCATGAGTTTAATTCTAATTTCGTTCAGTTTCGTAGCGTGTTCTGAATGCGGACCGTAAATGTTCAGCCTGACAGGCACCGACCTTTTATGTACTGCTATTGTACCGGAGCGTTACAGTCCTGCCACACCGCACTCGCCAGAGGGAGGGAGGGTTGTTCCAGCTCTATTTTTTGGGAGGTCAACCTCGTAAACGAGGGGGGGTGGATAAATATCTACAAACCCATATTCGCACCAACATTACGTTGGCCTATCAGAATCTTATATAACTTCAGCCTAAGAATTGAGCTCTATGAACGATACTTTTCGAAGGTTATGACATTAGGGGAGGGTGGGAGAAGTTAGCCCCCCTATCATGTGCAGGACAGCTAGCATTATTCAAATACAGCGACGCCGATATCTTAAATCCTCGGGATACGAATTTATGGCGTCGCGTGAAAGCGAGGTTTGGTTTTTGTACGTGTGAGAAATGTATATGGCGTCTTTGACGCCGCGACGTCAGTTATCAGAAGTCTGGTCGTTTATCTCAGAGAACCCGTGCGAGTGACGTCACAATGCCGAGAAGTGTTTGGCATGCGTGTTACACGTCTACATATTGCTGCCAGTCTTGTTGTCAAGACTGCGTTCAAGACCAAAACCAAGACCTTAGATATCAAGACCAAGACCAAGACAAGGACTTTTACTGTCGAGACCAAGGCCAAGATCCAGACCTTGGTAGCCAAGGCCTTGGTGGCCATGACCTAGACTTTCACTGGAGACTACAGTACAGGATGCATCATGCAGCCTGTACTGTATGTAGTGGAGCTGCTTTGATCGTCGACTAAACGGGACTATAGAATAACCAACAAATAGAACAACCGTCAAACGGAATAACCGCAAAAGGAACAAGCTAACCCTTAGCCCCAATCCTAATTCTAACCCAACCCTAACGGGCCGGGCCTAACCCTAACCTTAACCCTACGCCTAACCCTTACTCTAATATTCCGTTTGGCGGCTATTCTGCACTTCCCGGCTAAACGGGACACATCGCCTGTCAGTTGGAACGAACGAATGAGATAAATTGTCACTCCAACTACTGATCTTGTGTCTGATTGAGTGAGCCTATTCAGGATGTTCTTGGTATGACGGTTGTTTATTTGCTGTGCTGTGGTGTAGATATAGAATGCAAAGGTTCCATATTTTCAAATAACCTATGTGCAAATAAACCCTCGAGATCTGATGAAGGGAAAAAAGGAAAATGTATAGACTGTGGCTTAAGGGGTAGGATACGCGAGCTTCCTAATGGAACCTTTAAAAACTTTTTGTGCATTTTGGGAGAGGCTTGACACTCCAGGACCCTCCTTGGGGGCTTGGGCTCTTTTAGAACTGTAAATATTTTTGGAAGCTGACGGAAGAGAAATGCCTAAAATGTAAATTCATCAAATATGTGAGTTTTACTTTTCTGAGCTTTGAATACAGTACTTGAGGAACGAGAAAATTGATTTATTTGCGACGCCCTATTAGTCACGACCCTCAGTCAACTGATATCTATGGAAGATAACACGAGCAAATACGTGCACCAACGTCCTACAAAGTCAACTTGAACATGGAGAGCTAATACAAGGTGGGACAAAAAACCACCCACGTGGAGTTTTGTATGTATAGCTAACCCAATTTGCGTCATAATTAGCCCTCCATGAGCCATATTGCTACAAAGTGTGATGAAATACTGTCCTTTAGTTCCAAAGTCATGAGCTTTTGAATTGACTACCGCTTGTGGTCAAAAATGATAGTGATAATTGGCGAAGCGTTGTGGCAGAGTGGTCTAAGTCGCGGACTTTGGATTGCGAGTGTGGCAGGAGTCGGTTCGATTCCCAGCCGCGGCAAAAAGATTTCGAGTGATTTCAAGAGGAAATAAAATTCGAGCAAAGATGCTTAATTTTGTCAGCCCTGCATATAATCATCTGTTAGGGTGGAGTGCAGTAGCGAAGTTGAAGTTGAAGCAGCGCTGTGCGGCGGCACAGTGCAACACTATCATTTCTGCACGCAATTAGAGACTGTAACAGTTAATCAGTGGTGCTAGTCAATTAAGAAATAGTTATTCTACACGTAGCATTTCTGATCTTTTAACTACAAGGATGAAGAATATGATTGTTGAGCACTTCTGACTTCAGAAACATCAAAAAGTTCTATAGCGTCACTTTTTACCAAACAATAGAAATACATTGTAACTAGCAAATGTTTGAACAGAGCAGTCGGATGAGTGCTTCAATTTTTCTGCTTCAATTCAATACTAAGATCTACCAATCAATATCATTGGTTCATAACAGTGACTGTGAAACTATGCACAGAATGAATCTGCATTTGGCAAAAACGTTACCAATTGATGGTTTTTTTGCTTGCACAATTTGTTAATCATAGGATTAAATGTGCGTAATGCATCCATAGAAACGCCAAACTGTTTCAGTTTTGCACCAAAATATCAGACCAGTCAATTTCAAAGTTGAACGCTTTGCAAGTATTGAACAGAATTAACGAAACTTTACACAAATGTTGGAAATAAATGGCCATTTATCGGTGCAAAAATTGTCATCGCCGGTCGTACATTGCATTAGTATACGTTAAAATCCTAGGGGTTGTTTTCAACCCCGTATATAGGCTATAGTATACAATGTCATGTAGGCTTGTGACGAAAGATTAGGTTGACGTGATAATGCGATGCACCGTGTTGCATATAATCTAGCTCGTCTGCTCACAACGGGCACACATTCTCATACCATGACATAATAGCCTACATGTACGCTATCTCACACTGTTTGACCGACGCTACAATGTTTTGCCCTACAAGTATATTCGCATGCGTCAGCCAGTGATATTTCGATTAATGGTAATTGAATTCGGAATTAAATAAGGAATTAATTTGTTGGAACAATGGTAATTAGAAATGGAAATTATTTGATAATCGAATTAGGAATTGAATTAGAAATTATTTGTGAAGTACAATTATTTGAAATATCAAATAAATTTTAAACACTGAGACCTATTCCTCAGCAGATTAGGTTCGCAGAAACCCTTTGTTGCGAGTAGTAAGGAAATTGCAAAGTGATCATTGTGTTAGCTATTAATGACATGAACCTTAGCAGCAAACAATTACATTTATCTGCAAGCTACACGCCGCGGCCCATGCTGGATATATTGTCAACCCTGATAATACGCGAGATGATAGAGATCATGAATAAAAAATCAATAATGGAATTAGAATTATGAATGGTAATTGTGCTGTATCGTATCAGGTATCAGGCAGAATGTGGAACGTATATTCTGAGATTGAATGCTACCTGAATGCTGAGGTCTCCCAAATTGAGACAAGGCTTCATAAAAGAGTGGATTTAAACCAACCTGTAAAGTTGAACACCACATCTGGGGAATTATAAATCCTAAATATAATATTTTAAGTCAAGCACAAATTTGAAATGTGAAGCAATAAATTCAAAAACATTTGCTTTATGAAGAAAAATGTAAAGTTTGTACTAAAATCATGTGTCTTGGAGCTTTAGATGCTTATTTGTGCGGTTGCAAATTGCTGGGAAGTAGGAGTTATATGGAAAAAAGATAATAACACACGTGAAAGACGTTCGTTTTGCGCCCTCTAGAAACCCTGGATAAAGAAAAACGCATCCCTCAAACGGCAAGGTCTTTTTGTAAGCATCTCTAGAAAGCATGGATCAAACCTCTTGAAAGAATCCATGATCTAAAATTTGAAATAACTGACTCATTTATTAGGTTGGTGAAATGCACTATTTTTTAGGACTTTCCTCCTCCTTAAGTTAAGACTGCATTTCTTATTTTTTGTGGACACAGATTACTTATAAGCTAAATAGCGTAATCATTAGAAAAATGCTTCATTGTAAACTACATGTATATAATTATTATGATTTATTAATAAAAACTTTTGTTTAAACAGAAATTTTATTTTCCAAAAGATGATATTAAAATGGATCTAGGATAATACGCGAGATAAAAATCATGAATAAAAAATCAATAACGGAATTAGAAATAGGAATAGTAATAAGGAATTATTTGAAACTAATAATTTAAATTAGGAATGGAATTAATTTGAGAATGGAATAAGGAATTTGCATTTTAAAAAATTGGAAATAATGGAATTAGGAATTGAATTAGTAAATGTTTTCATCATGGAAATATCACTGGACGCCGTCAGTTGTTTGTAGGCTACGCCCATTTTCAAAGGCTTACGCGTAAGACGACGCCTGTTTTATAGAAAAGGAAGCGCAGCGCTACGCCGCTTTCTTGAGGGCTAAACTAAACTCTTCAAAAGTCAGTCGCATTCCTTGTTCCAAAGGCAAATGTTGATAAATTAGTCTACTTCTCAAGTATCTACCCCGTCTAGAGAAAAATGGACGCTCTAAACATCGCCGCTCTAAACATCGTGGCTCTAAACATTGTCCTAACTCGGTAGAAAAAAGTGCCAGATTTACCGGAGAGTTTATGCACTAATGGTATCACTTACCATTATTTGATTAGACTTGATTGATTGACTGGTAGATAGGATAAATTTATCAGTTAGGAGAAGCACAATCGCCCTGCATAATTATTTCTCCAAGTTGGTGCATTAATATCTTAATTAATATTAAGGCACCAACTTGCAGAAATAATTATGCAGG
>JAQIWG010009476.1:0-10626 GCA_034695025.1 Chamaedrilus cognettii
CGCCCCCCCTGCCTCCCCTCATCCCCCCCTACCCCCTCACTCTCGTTCTGTCGCTCCCCCCACCCCTTCACCCCCCCACCCCCTCAAATAAGGGTGGGGGGTACACTTAGTGTTGGTGCACACTTAGTTAGCAGTGACAACGTGCTTGCGTTGCGCTGATGATTCTGCTCCTGTGCAATCTGCACTGACGTGTGTGCAAGTAGAACAGACATTCGACTGCTGCTGCTGTGTGTCGCAGTAGAAGCAAACGTGAAACTGGGCCTGTGTAATGTGTGTGTGTAGCGCTGTTGTTGGTGAAGCTTGTTTCCTTTTATTTTTTGTAGTTTAGGGACCGTGTGTAGCACACAAGGGCTATATACAGTCTGGCTCTGTGCAAGGGAGCCCACACAGAACTGCTCCCCCTACTTTAGTTGCCTTTTGCGACACAATTTTTAGTTCCCCGGCGTGCAGGGGGTATGTGGGTATACGTAGAGCTCATCAGTGTGTGTGTGTGTGTGTGTAGCGCTGGTGTGGCAGCTGATGAAGGCCTACACTCTGACCGTACTCACCAAGCTTGCCGGGCAGGACTCAGGCCATCCAATCGTAGAGAGGGAGATTGTCGAGTGGGCCAATCAGAAGGTAGGGCTTGTGGGATTATGTCGGGTGAAAGGATTGAAGACTATTGATTGGTTTGTGTGTGAACTAATGCTTGTGTCTGTATGCTAATGAGGGTGCGTGTGTGGTGCCCAGTTGGTGGGTGCGGGTAAGAAGTCTCACATCACGGGGTTCAATGACCCAAGTATCGCCGACTCATGTGCAGTCATTGACCTGGTGGACGCGTGCAAGGGGGGGTCTGTGAACTACGACCTTGTCAAACCCGGTCACCTTCAGCAGGTCCCTCCCACCCCCGCTTTCTTCTACTCCTTCTCTCGTAGTTATAAATTGTGTCAGTTATATTCCTATATTATATCTTTTTGTGTGTAATAGTATACTGCTGTGCACAACAAGCTGGTTGCAGGTTGAGCTTGTATGCGTGTTTGAAAGCGTGCCTCTGTGCATGCTTGTATGCATGCTTGTATGCGTGCTTGTATGCATGCTTGTATGCGTGTTTGAAAGCATGCCTGTGTGCATGCTTGTATACGTGTTTGAACGCGTGCCTGTGTGCATGCTTGTATGCGTGTTTAAACGCGTGCCTGTGTGCATGCTCGTATGCGTGTTTGAACGCGTGCCTGTGTGCATGCTTGTGTACGTGTTTGAACGCGTGTCTGCGTGCATGCTTGTATGCGTGTTTGAACGCGTGCCTGTGTGCATGCTTGTATGCGTGTTTGAACGCATGCCTGTGTGCATGCTTATATACCGTGCCTGTATGCGTGCCGGTGTGCATGCTGCTGTAGGACAAGCTGGACAACGCCAAGTATGCCATCTCGATGGCGCGTAAGATAGGCGCACACGTCTACGCGCTCCCCGAGGACATCGTCGAGGTCAAGGCAAAGATGGTGATGACGGTCTTTGCGTGTCTCATGATCAGGGACTTTCAGCCGCCCGCCCCCCCTGGCCCTGCCTCCACCCCCGCAGGGGCACTGCAGCGCAGGAAGTTCTAAACTACGCTTCATCTCAGCAGTAACTGTTCTAAACTACGTTACAGCCACGACCATCTCCTAACTCAAACAGTTCTAAACTACACTACAGCCATATATCTTCACTACAGCACATAAAGTTCTAAACTACAGTCTAGCCATTTCTGTAAGTGCAAGAAGCTTCTGAAAAAGCATTCTGTTCTTTTTTTTCATATTTTAGCTTTTATTTCAGATTTCATGCCTGATTTGTGTGTCTCAGATATAGCTAATGGGAGTGATCAGTGGTCAGTGAGGAGGCTCAGCTCCAATTAGTCAGCTTTCGTTGTAATATCAGATATAAAACTCGCCATTAATGTCTCAACGTTCAGATCTCAGTACTGCGCTGTGTTCACCAGTAGCTGTATATATATAGCCTCAAGGTTCTTGTGCCTGTTTACTGTAACTACATACATTCCTGTCGGTTATCAACTGCTGTTTAATCAAATAAGCTTCACGATTCATTTCACTCATGATAGTGATCAAAGTGAGTTGTATGCTGAGGGTGAGGGATGAGTTGAATGATGATGAGGTTGAGTGAAGGAAGAATTGTTAAGTTTGAATTAAGGATTTGTTTGTGATTAACATGTGTTGCTGTCGTTTGTTGATTCACCGTTATTGAACAGAGTCTAGTTCTCACTATTGTCTGTGAGTGTTGAACTCAGCCTAGTTCTCACTATCAGTGGCTCACATCGTCTGTGCGTGAGGGACCCTGCAGGATTCATTATCACTAAAGGCTTCCTGAGAATTGTCATTGCAATATCCTATCCAATATCGTTTTTTTGGAAATTCCCCACAATTTTTCGCAATTTTCCCAATATTTTGCATTTCCATATGCTTTGGTAATTTGGACGAAAGTAAAGCATTTTTTTGTGTGACTATTTTGAGTTCTTTCACCTGATTGCACAAACTCTGCAACATATCGAGGGCTGACTGCAACAACACACCATATCGATTTTTTAGAGGTATGGACTTCTATATAGCAGAATTTTCTTCAGAATGAGATCTATCGAGCTGCAACACACTATCTCGTGCAAGAGTAGCATAAAAGGTCGAAAAATAGGAAAATAAAGCATGTCTGCATCAGCAAACGAGATTTCGTTGACAGCAACAATGCGCCATGTACGATGGTGCCTTGTAAACTTGCTGAAGAGTCAACTATTAAAGCTACAAAGCACTATCTCATTATACTATCTCGCATGTGGTTGTAGGCATTAATAACAATTTCAGTTAAGACCAATGCGTTAACAGTTGCATTAATGTGATCACTCAATTATCATAGACATTCCTTTTCGTTGAATTCAATAGTTTAACAACAAGTCATTTTAAAATTATTGACAATCGCTTTTTGAGTTTTACATCAATATTGCTACAGAATTTGTAATTATTATATAACTAATTGTCAAAAAACTTCATAAACAAATTTATTCATCAGAACTGATTGTACTCAGGTTGTACCACAAGGATAATGCATTTTTCAGAACAACAAAGCACCACTTCAATTAAACACTTGACAATCTTAGCGCAACAAAGCACCATCAAAATGTATGTGCAACAAGACACCATCTGCAATACATCATCCCATTTGAAACGATATTTCGATAGAATGACATATTTCTAGGGATTCACAAAGTACTATTTTGGAAAACTGAATAATTCTGAACATGTTGATACAAGTTCTATTTTGCTGTGATTCCTATATGCAGAGTTATCGAGGAAGGAACAGAAAAAGCACATCCGAAAAACTTAAAACTTGAATATCTCCGTTTGAGGTTTTTCTTTCATGGTGCGTTGTTGCAGTCAGCCCACAATATAATCCAAATACATAATTAACTTTAATAAATAACTTTTAAAAGTAAATACATAGAGCAAAATATGAAAGTGAAATGCTTTTATATGTGGTGATATTTTGTCCCGATGAGCGGTTTTTGCTTTTTTAAATTTCCTATCTTGCCATACAGTGCACACACAATTTTACTATTTACTGACAATCTTTCCGCATATTTTCAGAGATCTCTAAAGTCTCTCACGCGCTCATCCCCAGTTGTTTTATAGCGAGAGCTGAAATTAGCTCAGAGATCATGACGTCATCCAGCCAATCAACGCCGATAGGGACCTCAGATCTAGGTCACTCGCGATGTGATTGGTTAGTGAGAGCAGATCGCCGATCATTAAAATATCTCTGTATAGAGTGTCTGGGTGTCGGCCGACAGACATTTCATTTCCTGCGTAGCTCTAGTTGCTTGTTGAAGTCAGCCCGCCTTGGTGCCTCACCCCTCTAGTGTACAGTGAGTCACTGTCTGTGCATTCATTATGCTATCTTGCTAGTTGCTATCTTGTGTCTGTACGTTTGTTGAACTTTAAGCTTTTAGTCATGATGCAGTTATTTTGCATTTGGACCTTATACACATGTCATGTTACTAAGTCAGTGTCGCCTTAGAATTGTATTTATGTAGAGACTAGCTAGTGGGCATACATTTGGTGTTCTAGAGAGAATGATGATGTAAGAGCGAGTTGGTATTTATTTGTAGTCGTGTCATGAATCTTTTATATCAAAAGTATTGAAATTGTGGCATTTCTATTTTAAATAAATTATTCGCATTTGACTTGGATATTTACTTTTAAATATTGCCTTTTTCTATTATACTGCGCAATGAATTGCCTCAACGTTTAAATCTTAACAAGTTTGAAGTGCCGGAGTACAATCCATCGGAATTATTTAATTAAAAAAGTCAAAGTATTAAAAGCTAATGGGTGTGGTTTGCATACAATCAAATCTTCATTTTATATCTTCGTTCGTGTGTCTCCTTTGTATACAATTCGACTAATTTAGTGTACTTTTCACTCAAGTCAGGTGATCGAATAGTTTACCTAATTCTCTGCAGAGTCTGAATAATTTCAATCAGTGTTGCCACTCAGGCTGAATATAAAATCATTCCTATGGCAACACTGGTTTAGCACTGCCTTAAGCTTGTCCTACTGTGCTCTATTATTTATTTATATCATTATCATAATAATAGTCAACTATCTTGAAGTGAAATTGTGCGTGTTCTGCTTTTGCATTATTATTGAAGTATTTATTTGAACGTTGGTAAGGATCTATATTTTAAACTGCAATATTTATACTGTCTTTTGTGTTGTTGAAGACCTATGGTTTTTTCTTCCAGTGATAAGTCAGTATAACGCAGTGATACTGTTGTTAACTAGTCGCCCCTATTTTGGCCCCTTAAATTTGTTGCCATGTCAAACACTGGGGCGTACAATAGCTATTACTGTGCTATAACTTAGGTGGCCACGTGATGCAGGCCTCAGACCAAATAGTAAATCTTACTATTTGCTTGACATCTTCTTGATTTACAACATCTTGATTTACTATTTGGTCTGAGATGTATGTTTAGCAGCTTTAAAAAAGTTGTAGCAGAATAGTGTAGTCTACAACATCAATAATATAAAGATAAGGTTAGAACATTATTAGGACTAGTAACTGCTGGCTGACTGAGCTTAGGTCTACTGGTGGTTACTGCTGACTGCTGAGATCTTTTACGACCGATACGCTTAGATTTCAGTAAAACAAACTTACGGAATCACAACATTTTTGGGTAGGCCTAAGTACCTATTAACATGATTATTCAAAAAAAAGAAGATGAAAGCGTCGTCATTATTACGTGGCGCCCTCGTGCGAATGACGAAGAATCACAACTCGCGATCTGTAAACAAACATCGGACATTTAAATGCGTCTAATATAAATATTGAAAAATAAGGTAAGTTAGGTGACACAATATGCGGCGCTGCTTGAGGGGGGAAGGGGGGAGGAGGCGTTAGTAACACATGCTGTCAGCGATAGCGCAGTAAGAGATAGCGTCAACGTCATTCAGGCTCTTTTTATCCTACTGTAGGCTCTGCAGCTGTTTCCTTGCTAGAATTAGTCTAAAATCTACATTTATAGGTTGTATCCCGTAGTATTTTCTATGAGTGTTCTGTTGTCTATTATTGTAGCAAACGTTATCTGTACTTTGGTGTTAGCACTAATATACATTCTTAAATTTGTCTTTTTCGAATATGAAGTATAGTTAAAATAAATGCCATAGTTTAAAATATATGACAGAAAATATGTCGGCCTATATAAGTTTGTATTTTAAGCATTTTTCAGTGAATGCTAGTAGAACGTTATTTTTTATGAGCGTTTACTGAATGACCACAGAGATGGAAGAGAAACATAGTCTTCCAGCTGCTGGACCTCAGGAGGCCCTTAACCCACAGGAGGCCCCCGGCCCTCCGAGGGCTCTCAACCCCCAGCAGACCCTCAACCCTCATGAAGCCCCCAGCCCATACAAGGCCCCCAGCCCCGAAGCCAGCGCTGCTGAGAGCCGCGAAGGTCAGAACTTTAGTGAGGCTGCTGCGCAGAGGAGAGTGGGGGGGACAAGTGACTCGGAGAGGCTGACAGAGGCGTCACTCGATGTGGTGTCAGGTGACACAACATGTCACACCGCTGATGCCACAGCATGCCACGCAGCTGGTGATGAGGCCGGTGCCATGCTTCCCACAGACTCTCCTTGGCCTGCAGTCGCTTACGGCTGCGACTCACACAGCAGCGCAGAGACCAGTCCGCAGAACAAGGTCACCGTAGGCCTGGCCGTGCATGGCTCCTCAGATCCAGAAGTCACCCAGAGCTTACCTGATGCTGTTACCACCGACAGCTCAACTGATGGTGCTGATGTTGGGAGCTCTGAGGTTGGGGCCCCTGGGGCAAGCTGCTCGTTAGCTGAGACTGATGTACTGGCTGAGTTGACTGAGAACCACTCATCAGAGTCTGACATGAAAGTGACGACTGAGAGGGGTGCTGAGAGCAGCTGCCAGCACAAGGCGGGGCTCATCTCTCCCCCCTCCTCCACATATAATTCTCAGTCCTCCCCAGCGACAGATGTCAAATCATCCCCCACCTCTCCCCACCCCTGCCCTACACCACACTCCGGGGAAGACCTCTTCAACTCCCCCCCTACCGACGCGCGCTCCTCACCTCGAGGGGGCGTCGAGGGGGGCACTCCCCCGCTAGCGCATGATGACCTGGGAGCTTCACCGTCCATCGAACTCTTCTCCCAATTATCCACTAAACAGCCTTCGCCTCAACACGTTTTACAGACCTCCCCCCCGCCGACCTCCCCGCCACAAACCTCCCCCCCACAGACCTCCCCCCCACTGACCTCCCTCCCACAGACCTCCGCCCCACACACTCCCACGTCTCTAGACAAGGGTGAGACAACAAACAATGTAGAAGCTTTGTCTCAGTCAAGCTGTGCTGCTACCCCCACCCCAGCGCCAAGCCCTTTGTCTGTGCAGCCTCAGGGTGATCCATTCCTCCCAGCAGACCCCCCCAGCTCAGTGGGGGGCCCAGTTGCCCCTGGGTCGTCGGAGGGGGCTCGCCCCCAGTCGAGTCTGGAAGTGGAGGACTGTCAGACGGTCTACCACGTCAAGTGGATCCGCTTCAAGCTCAACCAGGTCTTGCTATGGCCGAGTGGTAGCTTGGCGTCATCCTTATTTATGCTTTGCCGTGTGGGTACACTGCGGCGCATCTTTATTTATGCTCTGCCGAGTGATAACACTGCAGCGCCATCTTTGCTTATGCTCTGCCGAGTTACCACATTTATTGCGAAAATGATCTCTTTCTGAAGTTTTTTTCAATTAACTGTTGTAGAGAACTTTGTTCTAGAGAATATTTGAGGGTTGTTTTGCAGTATTTTAATCAATGCTCTTCAGCCTGATGATGTTGCCCCAAACTCTTTAGTCTCTTATTTCTTACGCAACTTTCTATACCCCCATGACAATCTTGGATTTAAAGACGGACTTTAAACGATTATTATTATTCTTTACTTGATCGCTACTGTAGCGTATTTGACTCTATTGAACGACGTCTTCTTGAGGCGAACTGCAGGAGAGTTGACGATCAGTTTTGCTTGCTGCAGGTGCCGGTAGTGACGCAGAATGACAACGGGTGCTGCCCCCTGCTTGCCATCATGAACACACTGTTCCTGCGCGGCGCGGCCAAGCTGTCCCCCTCCACTGAGCTCATCACATCTAGCGACCTTCTGGCTCACCTCGCCGACTGCATGTTTGACAGCGTGCCCAAGGTGAGCCCTGCCCCCCCCCTACGCGCCTCCCCTACGCTCCCCCTAACCCCCTAACCTCCGCTTATCTCCCCCTCACCTCTGATCTCATTACTCATCGAGCTTACTGCATGTTTGACAGCGTCCTCGCCTCGCCTACCCCCTCATGGTCTTGTCGACCGTAGGGGCGTACGCTGTACAGCGTTGAGGATCTTCTCCCACTTGCCACGATCCAGGGACGACGTATGTAGGTTGTTTGAGCTTATACCGGTCCAGTCGGTTTTCGTGCCCAAGGAAAATTCAATTTTTTGTGGCAGGCTAAAATTCAGCTAAAGAAAAATATAGACTAATTATAGTGATCATTTCAGTGGACCAGTTGCCCTAGTTCTGAGTGATGTGAGTGGATGACTGTGACCTCGTTCTGAGTGATGTAAGCGGATGACTGTGACTTAGTGTCTGAGTGATGTGAGTGGCTGATGTGTCTAGAACATCACGGCGGACTCACGACTCAACTATGAGCAGAACATGCAGGACGCTATCGCAGTCTTCCCCCGCCTGCTCACTGGCCTGGACGTCAATGTACGCTTTACGGGGTTCGTACCCCCCTCATTTATCTACCCCCGTCTCTAATGCATAATATAGGCAGTAGAGTTGTTTATTGAACCGTCAATTGTGCAAAAGCACGTAAATTTGATACAGAGTGTCCCAGTTAGTGTTCCACTGGCTGCTGCTCCCTCTCTACAGGGTGTCCCAGTTTGAGTACACGCCCGAGTGCATTGTCTTTGACCTGCTCAACATCCCGCTCTACCACGGCTGGCTCATCGACCCTCAGCTCGTCAGCACTGCTGCGGCGCTCGGCAGCGCCACTTACAACCAGCTCGTCGAGCGCATCATCCTGCACCGCGCCTGCACCGACTCACAGCTCGTCACTGAGGGTGAGTCAGCCCTCCCCCCCCCCCCAACCCTAGCTGACTGCATATAGTAGATCTCTTTATGTGTCTGTGTGCGTGCCTGTGTGTGTATGTGACTGCGTGTGTGTGTGTACAGCGCTGTTGGCAGATGAGTTCCTCAGTGCGACGGCCACTCAGCTGACGTACCATGGCCTCAGTGAACTCTCCTCCACCCTCGCTGACGACCAGACCGCTGTTCTCTTCCGCAACAACCACTTCTCCACGCTCTACAAGCACAAGGTACGTGCGAACCACCCCCTGCACCACCCCCTGCACCACCCCCTGCACCTCCTCCTGCACCCGTAAACTACAAAAAATAAAAACAAAACGTTGTGATAAATGCATATATAAAATATAATATTTTTTATATATAAGTTATATAGGTAAAGCTCAGTATTAGGATGCAATTACTGCGAGTGCTGCTGCATGTTGCTGCGTGTGCTGAATGTTGCTGCGTGTGGTGTGTGCTGCAGAGCGAGCTGCTGGTGCTGGTCACGGATCAGGGGCTGCTGCGAGAGCCGGGGGTGGTCTGGGAGACCCTCAGCAATGTGGAGGGAGACGGACATTTCGTCGACTCTACCTTCCACACCTACCGCAATGACCGGGGTGACGCTCCCCCCTCCTGGACTGACACGGAAGGGGGCGCAAAGTCCTCAGGGGGCGCGTGGGGAGGGGGGGAGGGGTCAAAGGTTAGCTGTGTCCTGGGGCCATGGGGAGATGGCTTGACCCCCGAGCTGACGCCTGTAACAGCACCCCCTGCGTCACCACTCCACCCCCTCGCCACATCACCCCTTGGGGGGATGGCTGAGCCTCTAGGGGGGGTAGGTGAGCCCTTGAGGGGGGCGGGTCAGTCGCCAGGGGGTGATGTGGCGGTGAACCTCAAGGAACAGATCGACCACGAGTGAGTACCACCCCCCCTTGTGTGAGAACATGTGGCAGGGTCGCTGTGTGAACTGTTGCTAGTTCAGCGTCTTTGATAGGTTGTTACAGTTCCTCTCTGTCTGACAACAAGTATCTGCTGTACCAGTTCTGAATCTATCTGACGTTATCCATATAATGTGCCCCTGTGTCTGTTGGTCTGATTCTGCCTATATCTCTCACTCCCTGTCTCTAGAGGTAGCTTGGGCACTGGACAAGCAAGATCATCAGCTGTGGAGCTTCACGTTAACGTGTTGGCGCTCCAAAACGGACTAAGCCTAATACTATTATTATAATAGTAATAGTTATTACAACTATTGTTATCATTTATTTATTATTTATTTATTTTTATTATTATGTCCAAGCGATGTCTGCGCTCTATCAATAAAGTGATAATCAATAACGTTTGTTACTATGGTAACACGTAGCGTAATAGCGTATACTATTGTCTGAGGGGGGGCCGGGTGGGTGAGGGGGGTGTATCGACTAGTGTGGTGTAAATGTGATGCCGGGGGGGGGGGAGAGATGGCTGCCCGGGGGGGGGTGTATTGAGTAGTGTGGTGTGGGTGTGCTGCAGTTACCTGGTGGCACTGTCCCTCGAGCAGGACTTGGGGGAGGAGGGGACTGACGAGGCAGGGGGGGGCGCCTGGTCCGACCCCGTCGCGATCGAACTTTCAGAGTGGGTCATCCCCATACACCTCCATCATACAATCCCAATTACTACCCCAATATTTATCATACTTTTCCTTCCAATATCCTTCCATTTGTTTTTATGTGTGATGTGGACAGAGTCTATGTCCTTATTATATAGAACTTATATATCACCTCACGACAGACAGAACAGCAACCAAAATAGTTAGAAAGCAATAAACACTAATTAAACATCAGCGCAGTGTAAGTAATTTTTCCGTCAATGATAATTGACGCCTGTAAGTCTGCAGTGCTTTGATTGTCTGCGCGCTGATTGGCCACAGTCGAGAGTTGGCCGAGCAGCTTCAGGCCGAGGAGAACCAGAATGCTGGGGCTATGCAGCAGGCTGGGGGGGGTGGAGGGGGTGGGGGAGG
>JAQIWG010009477.1:0-10626 GCA_034695025.1 Chamaedrilus cognettii
TATCATAACTCGGTCAAAACTTATCAGATTGGTCTGAAACTTTATACACACCAACTGTAGCCATATCTACACCAACTGGGAAATTTGTGAAGAAATTTTATTGATTTTGACAAAATCATGGCTGTCTTAAAAAAGTACCAAAAAAAAGTTTTTAACTTTAGTTGCTGCCTATTGTGTGCCTAATGTCAAGTTACAAACAAACAATCCAGAAATTAAGTCACAGCTGATGTTCAAAGTGTCCTCCTTGTTTGCGTGCACATGACAGAAGACGAGGACCCCACTATTTGACTGCTGGATCTATGATTTTTTATAAAACAGCCGCCACTTTTCAAGCAAACGAGTCGTCGGGTTATTAACGTCACGCAGGCCAGAATGATAAACACGTTCCTCCTGTAGAGATGTGGACTCTACACTCTATATCTGAGGGTCACGCGGATAGAACCATGTCTTCTGTCATGTGTGCGCGAACAAGAAAGACACTATGAACATCAGCTGTGACTAAATTTCTGGCCTGTTTGTTTGTAGCTTGACAGTAGGCACACAATAGGCATTAACTAATGTTAGAAACTTTTTTACAAATACTTTTTTTAAAACAGCCATAATTTTGTCAAAATTGCTCGAATTTATTTACAAATTTCCAAGTTGGTGTAGATATGGCTACAGTTGGTGTGTATAAAGTTTCAGACCAATCTGATACGTTTTGACCGAGTTATGGCAAGTTTAGAGTGTGATCATTTTCATCGGGACAGGGTGTACAACGTGTCTCAAAATTAACCGACCAACGAATTTCTTCAATAACTGCAGAATGCAATACGCGTCGTCAATGAAATTTGAAACGCATTATCTTGAACTATTGCTCCATACTTCTGCTAATTTTTTACAAAAATTTTTGGACGGTAAGATTGATACGACTTGTCAAAATTGACACATGAATAAAGGCATCAACCAAGGTGGGAGACTGTTTAATTGGTCTTTGCACCTTTCGTGCAAGGCACGAACACCAGTCAGCACAATATTTCAGTTCATCAATGTTCATTATGCATGGAAGACGCTTATTATGGCTAAACCAGCAAAAGAATTGACAGTTTCTAAAGGTCTACTATGAGAACCGACCCATTTATTAAACGCTCTCTCTTGTATTTCTTCATCTTGGATTTCCACCAATTATAAATTGATGCTTGCCTGCGGCGAAGATACATTCTCAATGATGTCCCTGGGCGCCGAAACAGACTAAAAACTCATTATGATATATAAATATTATGTGACATTTGCTGTCAGATAGTGGAGCGCGCGCTGGCGGGCTGCAGTCTCCCCCTCTACACGAGCCTGGTGTATGAAGAGGTATGTCGCTGGTCCTCCTACTACGTCCCCGACCCGACGGTCCTCGGTCCGACCGTCACCGCCATCATTGACTCGCTGTTCGATCGCATCGAGCGCTACCACGGGCTCGTCTTTGTCTCGCATCTCCTGTCGTACCTGACGGCATCGCGCAATGGGCTCAGCGACGTGGAACTGGAGGACTTGTTGTCACTAGACGACGTCGTGCTCAACGACGTCTTTCAGGCAATCACTATTCGAGGCTATGCTTATGAGTGAATTGTTCGCACGGTCGCATTTGATTGTGCGGCATTGCAGATTTTGTCAGATTATTGCTTGCCTGCAATTGCGAATTGCTTGTCGCAATTCTGGAACAGCGTTGGAGAATTGCGTTGTTATGGTGCCAGAGCAAGTTGGGCTGCGTTTCATTATAATCATTATAATTATTATGGCAAGTTAGCCTGTGTATTATTTATTTTGATTTTTATAGCAAGCTCGCCTATATATTATTATTATTGTTATTATTATTATAGCAAGTTAGCCAGTGTTCTATTATTATTATTAGTAGCCTAGTAGTCCTATGACAAACCAGCACGTAAATCTGTGTAATAATATTATTAGAGTGAGTCAGCCTGTGTGTCATTATGCTATTATAATTGTTTTAGCACTAGGTGCCGCCGCTGCGGATCACGAAGTCTTCACAGCGTTATTCCTTACAGACAGACAGACAGACAGGGCTTATATATATATATATGACTATTGCTTTAGCACTGGGTGCCGCCGCTCCGCCGTTGCCCGCCGCTGCTGATCACGCGTGTACGCGACGAGCTGTCGAGTTACCTGACGCTGCGCGAGACCAACGAGACGGTCGTCATCTACTGGTACCACGGACAGTTCATCGCCGCCGCAAAACGACGCTATCTGTCCGACGAGAAACACAGGTCGGTGTGGTTTGAAAAAATTGCATTATCAGCTGCTATCAACTTAGCAGAAGGTAAGTTTCTGTTATGTGAATATGAGCATGTTTTTTGAGAATAGTAGCCTGTGTGTATACTATATACAGGTCTACCAAAGCACACATCTATACAGGGTGCGGCAAAAAAAAAATACCCCCCTAGCAGATTCGCGGTAACCTTGCCAAAAGTAGATATTTTTGCTGTATCTTTTCAGGGATTTTTGCGGAGATAATTTGACACAAGTTATGAAAATTTCACTGGAAAATCTGCTTGCGTTCATAAGTTATGAAACTTAGACCAAAAAATGTTAAAAAATTGTTTTAACTAACACAGTGATGCCTGCAAATTTTTATGTCTTTCAGTTGCAGCGCTTTGAATCATTGAGGATAAATAAGAAGTCCTGAATGGCGTTGACTTCTTTTGTCAACAATAATTTTGATGTATTCTGTATTCGCCATCTGTTCCGATGAATGCTAAGTATCTCCTTCAGCATGCATGCCTTTGTTGACGGGCTGCTGCAGCGCAAGTCAGTCAAGTCGGCAACTGGTTCGTTTTCAGTTCTGCCGTTGTCTTCAGCATGGGTCTGTGTGCCTGGCACTTTACATGCATCAACCCCCATTTATGGTAGTCTGCCAAAATAGGTCCTGCAGTTTAGCTACGAATTTCAGAGATCTGAAGGCATCAAAATGCTATTAGCAGGCATCACTGTGTTAGTTAAAACGATTTTAAAACTTTTTTGGAAAAAGTTTCATACCTTATGAATGCAAGCAGATTTTCCAGTGAAATTTTCAGAACTTGTGTCAAATTATCTCCGCTACAATCCCTGAAAAGATGAAGCAAAAATAGCTATTTGTAGCTGAGTTATCGCGAATCTGCTAGGGGGGTATTTTCTTTTCCGCACCCTGTACATGTAAACTAGACACTGCGTCTATTTTGTTGATCATTCTGCCTTGATGATGTAGCGGTCCATAATGCGACTAGCGTTACAATTAAACTTAAAAAATAAATTTTTATTTTTTTTTTTTTACTCTTGTGTACTGCAAAAAATCATCCGGTAGGGTGGAGTGCAGTAATGAAGTAGAAACAGCATACATTATTATAGTAACAAATTATATTAAATAAGTGTTGAGCTTGAGTTGTGGGATAATATGCGTGGTGCGAAGTAGGCTTCATTGGTTAAGCTGAAATATGAGTTATCAAGTCAAATGTCGAATGCGGAAAACCCTACTGGTAATATTCCCTTAAGGCCAAAAAAGTTAGTGAGCTGGCCAAAAGAAGTTGAGAGTGCATTTTTTAGTCTTGAGTGACTTTTTACTGCACTTTCTGAATGTTTTTCGTGTGCTTTTATTCATGTGATATTTACATGAAAGAATGAATTCTTCTTGAATATTAACTGAAGTTTGAATATTCTATTACAAAAACATTATGAAACATGAAGAAACAGTGAAATATTGTGTGATTTTCTGAATGCTTAAATGTTATAGCACAGAATATAGAATTAACAGAAGTGACACTCGACCTGTTTTGCGTATCGATTTTTTATTTAATTAAAACAGCGCACTGCTCTGTGTTGCACGGACACATGACGGCGCGCAAGGTCAACCGTTACATTCAAAGCTGCTGTCTTCAAAAATGACAAAATAAGTGTAAAATTGTCATAACTAAGACCCTCAAAACTCTGCCCCTCCGGCCGGGGGGCGCGTGCCCTTCTGCCGGCCCTGGTTATGGCTATGGTTAGGGTTCGCGGTGCTCGAGTGGATATATAACCGCTTGTTTTACAATTGAAGCGGGGTCGAGTCCAGTTGTGCTGGTGCCCGTGCTGTTGCCGGCCATGCTTTTGCTTGCCTAAAATCCCTAACCACAAATCTAGCCCTAACCTTGAAACCCTATCGGGGCCCCAGTCCCTCTCCTCGGTCTATTTTCAGCATTATATGGGCAACGGCTTGTCCTATACATGTACATTACGCATTGTTTTGGCACCAGCACCCTCTAGACTCGACCCGTGTTTGATCCATCCACATCGTCGCCGTCTTGGGGTTCCCGGTCCGGTCCACAGCTGGGGAAAGCCCTACAGGGAGTCAGGGACCAATGAAATCGCGTTATTAGTACACCACCTAGAGCAGTGTGCCGTTTTAACACCTGAAAATTTAGCAAAAAACGATACTATGGAAGAGATAGGGAGTGTCACCGGTGTGCTTATAATTGATTAGTCAACGGCCCAAATTTATGCCGAGCGTTAAATGTTTTCTGCTTAGCGTATCTGGGATCGATCTGTGTGCGGTCGCGCGCATGCGCAGCTTAGAGAGGACATTGCTTACTGGACAGAAAAGAACTTTTCAAGTTGTATTTTGTTCCAAACTGGATAGAAGAAGGACAAGTTAAATTTTTCAAAATTTTATTCAATCATGTTTGATTAGTTCAATTTTTGAAAAAATATGATCTCACGATGTGGCAGCACGCCGGATGAATTTTTGTTCTTATTTTACATCCCTAGTCTTCCCTTGCCCCGCGTGTGCAGGCAGGAGATCTACACGATGATGGCTCACTACTACCTCGGCACGTGGGGCCGCGGCACCAAGAAGTCCTTCTCCTACTCCACCAAGCAGCTCCAGCACATGAGCATCAGGGTCAGAAGGGCTCTTGTCTTGACTTGTATTCGCTCCTCCTTGTTCTGTGCTCACACTTGTGTCAGCTGTGACAATGTTCGTTTATTAATAAATAGGCCAGGTAGGCGGAGCTAGCAATATATCCGACAAATAGAGTCTCAAATCGACATGATTCCTTTGAGTGATACCGTACATAAAAGCAAAAGATCCATTTATATAATGCGCTTTCCATGTTGTTCAATGATGTAAATTTAGGAAAGATGAAAGACGTTATGGAAGGTAGCTGAACCAACAGGGCCAGCCTAGATGCTAACCCCATGCCGGATAATTAGGTTGGCGTTGGGATCAATTTGGTTGGCGTCAGGAAGGACATCTGGCCATAAAAACTCAGCTCCTGCAGTCCTCAGAGGCGCTCACGTCTAAACCCATGTTAAAACATGGACATTAACAGATTAGACAAAAAAGGTGGTTAGTTCAGGTTCGTTTGCTTAATTGACTTAGTTATTACCTTAGTGCATTTGATATTTGGTACTTCTAAAGACTGAGCTCAAAAACTCGCTATTGCTTTGAATCGGTTTTTCATTTTTATTCCTTCTTTTGTAAATTTATTGAATTTTTACCGGTTTTATTTTGATTTCTGACTTTGAAACAATAACTGGCCATCACTTATCCATCATTGCTCACACTTCGTCACATCTATCCACCATGCTCGCATTTATCCACACTTAAACGCACTTACCCACACTTAACCACACTCATCCCCACTCACCCACACCCACACTTACCTGCGCGCGTGCAGATGCCACGCGAGACGGAGGCGGATCGCAAGGTGCCCGAACAGCCGCTGCACTTTGGCGCGGACGCGCTGCGCCCCGCGCGCCTGAACTACAACCTGCGCAAGCTGAGCGAGCTCCCGTACTACCTCGTGGCGAGCGGCATGTGGGAGGAGCTGCGCGCACACGTGCTCTTCAACTACGACTGGCTGCATGCCAAGCTCTGCGCCATATCACTCCAGGAGGTTCGGGGCACTGCCCTGTCCAATTACAACTATCATAATACTGTCATGTCATCATTATCATCACTTACGTTCTATGTCCACTTTTTTGTGCTAGCAACGGTTTGACGTTTTCCATGACGAGACGTTTTACAGTAATCAATGTTTTTGATTTGGGAGTAGTTAGGGAACTACTCCCGAATCAAAAGCATTGATTGCAGTAAAACGTGAAATTTTCGCGTACATGTCAATTTGGCGAATTTTGTGAATCGACTAAATTTGTGAAAATAACTGTATAAGCTATTCAGAACAGGGAGCCCTCGAGAACATTATGTGCAGCGAAATTTCTAAGAGGCAAAATCGCCAAAATAACATGCAACTGAAATTTCATATTTTACAGTTATCAAAGTTTTTGACGTCCATTCTGATGGGCAAGCCTGTAACACGCCGTGTCCGTGTTAATACAGGTTAGACTTGTATTGGAGCTGAGTTTTTATAGTCGGATGCCCTTCCTGTCTCGAACCAGAATAATAAATTACTCTGGACGATGATTATCAGCTAACGACACTTGTGTGTTTAACAGCCTTGCTGAAGGGCCAGTGTAGCATGGTTTCATAGTTGCTGGCGCATGGACTCGAACCCAGGTCTCTGGCTTTCTAGTCCGATGCTTCAACCACTACACCACAGCGCCTCGCTGTAGGGTAAAGGTATATTTGATATAAATTGCTTTGATTTTAATTGAATATATAGTACTCTTGCACTAGCAGGGTTCATAATACAGAGTGCATTAGGTCCCCGATGACATCACAAGATGCCGAAACGGACTTTAAGCCCTTTATTATTATTATTATTATTATTTGCAGAAGTATGGACGTTATGTAATAAACGATAAGTAGATCATAAAAACGAATGCTGTTATAAATCATTACTACTGGTAATTGTTTATCGTCAGGTGCTGTCTGACTTCACGCTCGCCACCGAGGCCGGTCTGGACGACGTGGACGTTCAGCTGCTCGCAGGGGCACTCAGGGTCGGGGGCTCGCACCTCAACCACAACCCCGACACCCTCGCCTTCGACCTCCTCGGCCGCCTCCTTCACCACTACGACCGGGGGGCGGGGGGCGGGGAGGGCGCAGGGGGCAGTTGGGCGGAGAGGGGTAAGAGGGGGGCGCAGAGCAAGGGGGGTGAGAGGGACGGACGGGGGGGCAGGCAGGCCGATGTGGTGTCGCTGCTGCAGCAGTGCGACGCGAGGTCGGCGCGGCACTCTGCGCTCGTACCCATACTGCCCTGCTTCGACTCGCCCTCCGCCATGGTCCTCTACGTACTCGAAGGTAGCAACGTTTACAGTGTAAGTCTTATACTTCGATCAATTGATCAATCAATTAACGCTTAATTAATTAATGTGTTGTCAATTAAATAGCAAATTTGAACTAAACAGTGAACAAGTTAAGTGCACAGAGCATCAATAAAATGAAATGTTAATAGATTGAATTAGGGAATCAGTAGCTTAGTTCTCTATGTGCTCGAAGTTGGTGCTCTCCAAATCTCTTTCTGTCTCCAGGTACGTCTTTTTCTTCTTGCCTCTTAAATCATCACCTGTATAATTTTTTACCTTCTGTTACTTTGATTCGTTCTGAAATTCGGTTCAGCCATCTTAGTCGTTTCTCCTTAGGCTACCTTGAGCGATCTGGGCTTATCCAGAGTCACATTTTATAGGCATGCTATGCAAAGGCAATTAGGCACGTGGTTACAAGTTTTAGTTATTGTGTTAGTAGCTGCCCAGGCTCTTATGCATCTGAAATAAAATGTCGTGTGAAAATGTAACTATAATTTACTTTTATTCTGTTGAATTTAATGCTGCATTGTGTCCATTAAAGTCTAATACAATTGCTGATATAAGGCTCTTAGCATCTGCAATAGGTTTCTCTTGGATATAGCTATACATTACCGGTACTGCAATTCTATTGAATATAATGCTGTCTGCTATAACATCTGTCTGCAATGCGTCAGTTAAACTTTTAAAATGATTTTTTTCCCATTTCAAGGTCACTCTCAGGTCACGAGTGATGTCATCTTCAGCTCGACGACCAATGAGCTCATCTCCGTCTCCAAGGACGGTGCAATCATCTTCTGGGACCTCGTCACCGGCGAGAAGAGCCGCAGCATCGACATCTGCACCCTTGCCCCTGGGCGCAAGACCCGCCTCTACCAATCACCCGATGGGCGGAGCCTCATCGTTGACTGCGACGCGCTCGACAGCCCCGTGCACATCTACGACATGAAGACCATGCGGCTGCTGCATGCGTGCGGCGTGCGACTGCCCACGCAGCAGCGCGGCTTTCTGTCTGGCAATCTGCTGTGTCGGCAGAAGAGTATTATCGATGTGACGCGCGGCGCGGAAGTGAGGACCATCGATGATTTTGCGTGCACAAAGGCGTACGTGCCGTGCGCCATTTCGCCGGATGGAGCATCAATTCTCATCGGGGACGAGACTGAGGTAGTTTGCTACGCACCATCCATGGCCTTCGAGAAATATAACAACAATAATCATCGTTTTTGACGTCCATTCTTAGGCGCTGCAGGCAAGCCTGTAACGCCGTGTCCATGTCAACACAGGTCAGACGTTTATATTGGAGCTGGTTTTTTATGGCCGGATGCCCTTCCTGTCGACAACCAGAATAATAAATTACACTGGACGATGATTATCAGCTAGCGACACTTGTGTATTTAACCGCCTTGCTGAAGGGGCCTGTAGCGCATGGTTTAAGCGTTGCCTGCACCAGAAACTGTTTCCCCTTCAATGAAAATTGAAGAGAAGAATAGTCTATATTTCAATTTAGACCATTATTATTATTATTATTGTGTTTTCTTTTTTCATCATCTTTATTGCTTCACAAACAGTACAGCAGTATCAGACAAACAATAGTTGATTTTATACATGAAGCAATAAGAGCAGGCTGAGAGGGAACCGAGTTCCCTGATGCAGCCGTAGACAGGTGTCCAATGCTACTAGACTGCCCTCATTGTGGCAGAATTTACCGACGTAGCTGTGTGTTACGCAAACAACTAAAAATAAATATAACCCAGAAGAAGAAGCATCGCATACCACAGAAGCAAACTAGAAAATTTCATAGTAGCACGTCAAAAATTATAACCAAGACATAGTGCAAGATGATGCAATAAAATACAAACTTTTGAAAAAAAACAAAAAACAAAAAATCAAAGCCTAAATTAAACGCCCTACATGAAAAATCATATAGGGTTTGTACTAGTGTAAAAACCTACGAAAAAATCCATCAAAGTTTGCTCGAGCGAGCAGAGGCTAACCGTATCTGGAACATGGATTGGGAGAGAATCTCATAATTTAGGTCAAGTAATGTTAATACTGTTCTCACAAATAACCGTGCGACACCCTTCAATATCAAAATAAGATTTTTTACGAGTAATGTGTGGACGCCTGTTATCTGACACCGTAGCATACCTCATACATGACAGTGGCAGAAGTTGATATTGAACTTTAAACATAAATTGAGCGGTTTGAAATTTCAAGATGTCACGTAGCTTGAGCGGTTTAGATTGGGCAAATAATATATCACAAGATGATCTAAAATTAGCATGAGTAATCAAACGCAATGCATGATTTTGCAGACAAACTAATGTATGTAGAGAAGAGACACTTGCGGAACCCCAGACTATATTACAATAAGCCAAATAAGGATAAACCATAGTATGATAGAGCATTAATAAGACACTACTTGGAACAATATTGCAAGCACGACCCATCGCTCCAAGTCCCCTACAGGTCTTCAACGCAATTTCATCTATGTGTTGCTTCCAATTTAGCTTCTCAGACATATACACCGAAAAATTGGGTAAATTCCACTCGCTGAAGTAAACTATCATCAATTGAAACATTGTAATTCCCAGCTATGGGCCAACGCTTATTGTCAAATAAAATGCAATTTTTTTTTACGTTATGAGATAGTTTATTATCAGGGAACTATTGAGATAATTTAGCTAATTCTGTATTATTTGTTTAAAAAGTTCCACTAAATCTTTACATGACAAAAACAAGTTAGTGTCATCAGCAAATAATATAAAAATGATGTAAGCCGAACAATTCGCAATGTTGTTGATATAGAGAATAAAGAGCAGAGGGCCAAGAATTGAGCCTTGCGATATCCTGATTGGATTGTGAATGACGGGATAAAAGGCGTAGGACATAAGATTACTCAAAAATTCAGCAGTTGGTGTGTGTCTATCTGGTTTAATTGGGTCTATATTAAAATTGCCCATCAGAAAAACAAGTTTTTTCTTTTCATCGTCAATTGTTCTTAGCAGAAGTATGATTTCTGAGTTAAAAAGATTAATATCAGTGTTCGGTGGTCGGTAAATGCATCCAATTAGTATATTAATTTTTCCGTTTGTGGAATTTTAAGGAAGAGGCATTCAATATAGCTGGTCATACTGCATAGGTCTGATTCAAGTTTGTACGGTAAATTTGAATTTATAAAAATACAGACCCCTTCGCCAATTTTATCACTTCGAATTTTTGATACAAATTTATATCCTGGTAGAGAAAACGTGTCCTGATTTAAATTATTTAGTCCTGATTTAAGATATTATCATCAGGCTTGCTACATATACATCTTTCAAATAATATACAGAAAAGCAGTTTTGCCAGTTTTGTTATGGGGTAGATTAAGTTGTTATGGGCTGACACAATACGGCGTTCGCCTATCGGCGCACGCCG
>JAQIWG010009478.1:0-10624 GCA_034695025.1 Chamaedrilus cognettii
TCAGGGAAGGTCCGCTTGTAGCGCGCGTCTCTGGATATAAATTTGTTTGGCTTCGGATTGCCCTTTTGTCTGGACTCAGGGCGCCGGCACGGTTTGACTGTGGGGTGGCTAAATAAAAATGTTTCATTTAAAGAAAAATTGCTTTCCCTTCTTTGCGGGGTTGGACCAGGGTCTGAGAAGGCAAAGGCTAATTTTTGCTGCGGTAACGCGTAATAAATGCCGTTTCATTATTTTCCGTTGAGTGCTCGGGGGACAAAAATTAAATTTTGGGGATGGGGCTTTGCCCTACTAAGTATTTATCTGGGGGCATTTGCGCCTCCTATCTCCATTCCCCGTGCCGACGCTCAGGCTCTGGACTAGCGGTCCTGTAGTTAGCTGTTTGGATCGGGTCGGGTCGAGTTGTAATTAAAACGTCAGCAGGACGACTGCGAGGTTTGCAGCGCAGACATGATTAATATTTTTATTAGGGACGGGGTATCAAGGGCGAGGTATTTGGGGTTCGCGCTCCTTCAAATGGGAATAATGATTTCTTTCATGTTTTTGACGTAGTAGCTTATTAAAAAAACTTTATACACAGTATCGTCTGCTAAACAGATTGGTGAAAATACGCCATTTCAAATCTAGCCTCAGCTGCGCTTGCCTCATTTAATAAATAGTTGCTATGAAACGTATCATTCTGATTGTATTGCTTTAGATTTATATTTATATTGTATAGCTTTCACGCGGTACTTTGAATGTTAAGATAATAGATGAGACATTATGCGGCGTCTTCGTGACAAGATTAGAATGATTAGCCTAAACCGATGAGGATGAAGCATGCAATAACGACTTTGCAAAGTACAATATGGATGAATTAGGAAGGACGGCGGAGGAATATTCTCTGAACACTAAAAGACACCCATTTACATATGGATTGTATTTGCCATCTTCAAAAATACCGAGAAATATATAGGCATCAGTTACTTGTAAGTTGCAAGACGGCAGTCTACGTCTAAACTACCGTATGCTGACTTGTTTCCGGAACACTATTAATGATGTTGAATATGTAATGCCCTTTGATGACCCGTGTGTCCTTCGTATCTATTCATTAAGGCGTTCTTTGTTCATGCGTGCCAGGAGCTGCAGCAGAAGTTTTTAACTGGGGTCGCCAACAAAAAACTAGCGTCGACAAAACCACGCTTGTGCCCTTTTTAGCATTACCTGCATAGGTATGTCATGTAAGCTAATTCTGAAGAGCGGAAGCCAAAATGACAAAAAATTAGAGACGTCAGCATGACGCCAGGCCCCTAAACTGGGGACATGGAAACTGGAAACTAAAAACTGGAAGAAATTTGGGAAAACTGGAGGATACAAGAAAATGGCGTAATTTGACCTCTTGGCTTACACGTATTTTTTACATGCATGTTTTTACACCGAGGCGCTGTGGTGTAGTGGTTAAGGCGGTGGACTTTGAGTCCAGAGGACCTGGGTTCGAGTCCCGGCGCCGGCAACTATGAAACCATGCGTTACAGGCCCTTCAGCAAGGCTGTTAAACACACAAGTGTCGCTAGCTGATAATCATCGTCCAGAGTAAAAAAAAAATCTGGTTGGCGACAGGAAGGGTATCCGGCCGTAAAAACCCAGCTCCAATATAAACGTCTAACCTGTGTTAACATAGACACGGCGTCACAGGTTTGCCTGTAGCGCATAAGAATGGACGTCAGAAACGATGATTATTATTATTATAGATAATATAGTGTGCCATTGAACGATTTGTAGATGCCCACTATTCTATTTTATACTGCTGTTCGTGTACTTTTTGACTAAACCTCACGGCCATCAATATCTCAATCAATACAATGTGGGCTGGGTGAAGGCAAGCATCAAACAAGGCTCAACTCAAAGCAGTATCAAACAAGGCTCAACTCAAAGCAGCATCAAACAAGGCTCAGCTAAAAGCAGCATCAAACAAGCCTCAACTCAAAGCAGCATCAAACAGGGCTCAACTCAGAGCCGCAGTACATCGGCATCAAAGTTGGCGGCGCTTGGTTGCACATCGCACCTCCGCAGCTGCTGCCGCCGCCGCACCTGTCTACAAACAGTGTCAAATCACTCACGACGCATGTTATCCGGGCAGGCACCTAATCCGCCGTTCGAGCGTTAAGGCAGCAGATAATTGGGAGGCTAATTTAGCAGCGGGCAGCGCGTTGGCAGTCTAAAACCAAAGCCCTGCAATGCGCTCAATGAGCCAACGACTTAGGCCAACTTCTGCAGTTACAACCTAACGCAGCTACCGTATCTGTTAAAGCGGAGAAGTATTGTAAGCCTAGTGATCAGATCGAGCTGCGATCTAGTTTGAGCAGGGCGTCATGTTTCAACAGGACTCAGCGTTACGGTAAGCCCGGACTCGTGCCTACCGTGTTGATATTTTCGTTAAAAACCTTCAAATAAAGTAGGGGCCTATCCAGCTTTTCTCGATGTTTTCGTGAATTCCATTTCGCTTCGACGCACGCTCGCTATACGATTTCGATGGCTTTGTCGTTGTAATTATAATGTCGATAAATTCGCATCGCAATGGTTAGACTACTAACACCGTGCCGAGCGGCTTTCGAGTAATTTATCTAATTTAATAAAAACGCTTCGAGGCAGGCCTGCGTGAAACTATCCAGATCATCCCTATACGCGGCTTGCCTTTCGTCCTGCAAATCGTGAAATGTCTAAAAATTTACATTTGTTCTAAAAACATCATCGTCAATATTTCCAATCGTATTCAGATGCGCTTCTCAAGCTATCCACTAAGGATCCCTTATATTGGTATTCACCATTGCGGGTTAACCTCGAGTTGGTCAATCCGCGAGTTGAGAGCGACCGTTGTCAATCTTCTATGCCTAGCGTGACGTCACTCAGTCGGCCGATTGAGTCAACTCGAGGGTAACTCGCAATGGTGAATACCAATATTAGTGGATAGCTGAAACCTCTCCTTAGTCGCGGTTGTTCGTTGAAGTGCCACCTCTACTCTGTTTTAGTGACGAAGTCGCTGAAGTGACTACGTATAGGCCCATTGTAGGTTGCTGCGTTGCACTGTATTGGCTGTCCCTACAAGTACAATGCCGGGCCAGCCACCTAAAGGAAAAAAACACGACAAGGACTGAGAAGGGAACGTGTGTAAATAAGATAGAAGTGAATGATTAGGGCTTAGCGAACCTGCTGAGAAAAGAAAAGCAACGATTTGAGAATAGGGTAGGGCCCCTAGCATTCGGCGCACGCAAGCCTACACTAAAGTCTGAAGTAACTAACTCTACAATACACATTATATACAAAATGTCCATTTGGTAATCTACGTGTCTACTTTTGTCAGATGCATAACATTTGTCTCATATGGAGATGTTAACCTCAAACATCTCCCGGGTTAGCTGATTCCCTTCAGACCATAGGCCCCCCGCACCCCCCCCCCCCCCCACCCCGGGTCTCCGCTTTGGATAATAATTTAGAAGATCTTGCAAAAGCTCTCTGCTTCACAGCCAGTAAGACTTAGTAGCGTGCGTGTTGTCAGCAGGGAGAGCAAAAGTACCAGAGAAGACACGAGCTTAGCAGAGGTGGATTGAGCGCAACCTTTAATGAGCAGATAAAGTACACAGCCACTCGAGCAAGAAAGAAACAAGCTCTTTCCCGGGTAGGGGGGGGGGGGGTAGTTTCGCTGTCTGGGGGAGCTCGTCTCCCCCGATCCCTTCCGGCCTTCTGATATAGTGATATGTAAAAGATATTCTATAATTTTCTTCATCGTGGCAACTGCACGAAACCAATAATTATTATTGACCGCAGTGTGTTGACAGCATTGTAACAGCGAAAGCAATATGTTCAGAATAATAATGCTGCTTTCTAAAGTTTTAATTTTTTAGAAGATAGGTTTGAAGTTATTATACGGCGGCCACGAAATGCCAGTATAAGCTTGCTGTTCTATCCGCAGGGCCGCGGTCGCTTTTCAGGCTCTTCGGTTTAGATTAAATTGATAATTAGTGAAAAAAGGATGGAGAATATAATTGCTCTTGGCAACTTGATGAGCATAAGCTTTTGGGCTGTAACGAGTCTCGTGTGAACGTGGAGTGGTGCTCTGATTATGTCTTCTATGTGGCCCCAAGGTATTTTTTTTATATATAGGTCTATTATGTACAGAAGGTCTATGTTTGCATGACTGCAAAGGTACATGTGCAATGTAGATCCCCCCAGTTTCTGGCAAATAAGATTTAGTTTGAATATTGAGAAAGCATGCCATAATAGCCTATGCACGCTTTTTCCTTGACGGACCCGGCTCATTTATAGTTGTGGTATGATGTCCTGAAAACTTGATTCATATTATTCATTTTTTGTAATCTAAGAGTGGATTCTAGAGACAGTCCTCAACTCCTACCTCGACTCCTGCCTTGACCTAGAACGACAATTTAACAGCAGCCGTTCGAAAAAACTCCAGATTTATTTGAAAATTTTAAAGGCACAAGTTTATTTCCACAAGAAATCATTATAATTTTAAATCAGTGAAAACAGAAAACCATTTTCCTTGTTCACGTTGTCACGTTAATTTAACGATGTGGTAAATTAATTCAAATGGACTAAGCAAAAAGCTTTTTTGAATGGCAGTTATGGGCTGCTGTTTAATTGTCTTTCTAGGTCAAGGTAGGAGTCGAGGTAGGAGTTGAGGTACGTCTATAGAATCCACTCTCAGCCTCACTCTAAATGGGCTTTTCTGTCGCTGCATCTTCCTTCCCTCACGACTGTGTTCCAGCTGTTAACACGCGCGTCGGGCCTCTCAATTATAATGCATGGAAAGAGAACGTTTTGAGAAGAGATTGTCCCAGATATCACTCCATTCAATGCGTGCTGTCGAAGCCAAACAAGTGGGATCGTACAAGTGCAAGTGCATCCAAGTGTCATCGACCTAATGGGATTCTGCACCCTAGAATAAGCATTTAGCTGTATAAGTTACGCTCGGCAGCCGGCATTGACGTGTAGTGAATATTATTGGTGGGTGACAAACCAAAAGACGTTTTAGCCGAAAGAGGTTCTGTTCATTCACGCGTGTGTGGTCTACAGACCGCATAGCAGCCACCTGAATGCTGTTCAACAAATGTTTTTGATGATATTAAACTCAATCTGGTTACAATAATATCAAGCATGATCGATAAGAACATCGATCATGCTATTCACCAACGGTTTGCGTCGACGCTAACGTTCAGTCTAATTACCTTCTAAGGTGCATTATATCATTATTGATGCATAATATTGCCCATAATTGCTTTAATTGCTTTCACATCTCGTATTACTATGCACCCTTATCTATCGTGGGCATCTTATCTATATTTGGTTTTTTGCGCTGCCTGAAATACTTTTTGGATCGAAAAAAAAAAAAAAAAAATTGGATCGACATTCTGTTTGATTAATTAAAGTTCATACAACCATTTTTTGATTACTAAACTATTAACGTCCAATAACTAATACGCTATTTGGCTTTCAGATGAATCTACTTATTCCTCTCACAGTCCTCATCTGCGCCACATTTGCGGTCGTTTATTCCACCGACGTCTCTGTGGATGCCCCGGACCACAACCCGAGTCCCGAGCTAGCAGTAAACCAACCAGTTCAGCCGTACATCGACAGGCCGATCAAGGACTCTGTGGCCTGGGACCCAGGGCTCGCTTCACAAGAGCCGAGCTGCAGAGATCGCTTCGGGTCGACGGGAAAAACTCGGTACACTGACTGTGCTACTGTACCAATGTCGTTAATGACCAGTTGTGCCAGCCGAGTTAAAGCTATGTGTATTAAAGCTAAGGGAATGTCTCTTTCAATAATTACACTGAGAAATAGTCGGTCCCTGGTATCAAGACTTTTCATATATTCTTACGCCATTCTCTTCATCTTTCGCAATTCTCTTCATGTTTCCAGACGATTTTTTCCAGTAATTCATTTCTAATTCCTATTAGGGCCTATATATTTTTCTCTGTCATTGCCCGTATTGCTCCATGATCTTTACACATTTTGTTCGTATACTCGACTGCTATTCTTGAATCAATGGGCTGCAGATAGACAATGAAGTGCACACATCGTGTTGCAGACACAGAATATCAAATGATGGAGTCACGTTCTGTTTCAACGCGGTCCACTCATTAAAATATTTGGGATTAGAGTATTTATTTTAATATGATACAGGATTTCTGCTCAATTTAAGTTATTCTATCTGAGATAGTTTCTGTCACACCTGCAGATACAACCAGCGCACGTGCGCCATGTGCCTGCTGTACGTCTGTCTGGGGTGTGCCTACTGGAGCCCCCTGGGGGAGCCCTATCTGCTGCGCCTCAACGCCACCGGGGGCGCGGGGGGGGCTCCGGGGGGGGAGGAGGGCGTCGCGCGAGTCGTCGTCGATATCAACAACGAGACTTCGATGACAGAGGCAAGTCATACTTCAACGTTTTTTTTGTGTGTTTTTTTGTCAACGTTAGGCCGCTCGCTCTCATTAATATATAGAACCGCCAAAATTATATAAATGCACTCAACAATTTCTGTTGTAGTTATTTTCCATTTAGTCATGCTTGCTGAAAGACAATAATTGTTGTTTCATGGTCTGCGCTCGCAAAGCTAAATTCTGATGGCTATGCATTTGTTTTAGGAACGCGCTGTCTCGTAACGTTAGTAATGGTACGCTGTAAAGCCTGTATGAGCTCCATTGACTTTCATTAATGTTTGGCGCTGAAAGCAAAGCCCCATACAAAATGACTGCGTACAGTAGAAGGTACCACAGCACAGTAGGCTATGCTGTGAAAACTTAGTAGGCCTATGCAATTTGTGGTTTTAATCAAAAAATTGATTGCACACTCTAGTAGGCTAAAAAAGACCCAGTTTAAATTTAATTCGTACGTTAAAGAAGCTTATTTTAGGTTTGCGGTCAGGCATTCTGTTGATTTGCTCTATATCGACCATTATAAACTAGCCTAAAGAGAATACAGTGAGCGTTTAACGCGAAAAGCTGCAAAAGCTAATTTAGAGAAAGAGCGTTGTCAAATATGGCCTCTGTTGCCGCATCCTATTCTTTCAGAGAAAGAGTTTTTTTAGGAAACTTCCTCCGTTATGTCGTCCTGACGAACTATTTTGGCCGCCATTCCAAGAAGTGTGGGGCATTTGCGCAAGGTTGGCCAGATTCATTGCTTTTGTAGTATAGGTAATTTACTCCTATTCAAAGTTTTATTAAGCGCTCATCTGTTTTAATACTTTTCCTCGCTTGAAATAAGGCTTTTGCCTTAATTTAAGCGAGGTCTAGAATAAAAAATTGTGCTTTCAGTCAAAAAACTTCAGCCAATATATTTGATAGCCGGGTTGGTTAGAAATAGCTTAAATCAAATTTTCTTTATAAAAATGCAGGTACTGTGTAACAAATTGAGTCTCTGACATTCACGCTTTCAGTCAAAAGACTTCAGCTAACTGATAATGATATCCGGGATGTTTTGAAATATATTTAAATACATTTTTTTCCTTACAAAAGCCAATATTGCGAAAAAAAATTGAATACTTGGATAAATTATTTACGAGTTATTAAATGATCTGGTCACACTGCTACAGATCTGCGCGGAACTGCCAGCCCCAGAATGCATCGCGTGGCGCCAGTGTTGTACAGCGGCCAGTGACTGCTGTCAATCACAGCTGGTGGAGAAGGCGCTATTGGCCGATAGCCGGGCGGGGGGCGGGGCTGGGCCCTGGAGGGGAGCGGAAGAAGGGGACGGGTCAAAGTGCACGAGTACCTGGGACGGGTACGGTTGCTGGGGGACCACAGCGGCCGGGGGGCACGCGAGGCAGTCGTGCCCCCCTTATATCAAAAATTTTATCACTACCAGTAGGTCGTCATATTTTTTCTTCTCCTGTAGTGTTTTTGTCAAATTTTAAAAGTACCTGGAAGCTGATAGAATTCAGATTGCAACTGGCCCTAAAATACTATTTGTTGGAAGTGATATTATTTGTTAACGCCTCTGAAAGAAAGGGGTGTAAAATGCCTGAAAAATGTTGGAGGATTAGATCTTGACAATATAACGCAATTCTACCTCGTGCAATCCTCAACCCTTCTGTCCACTTAAGCCTTGTTTTGTTTCTTGTTTCTTCTTTCTTTTAGGCCTTCTGCTGTACGTCACAGCTTTAAGCGTACCGATGATCTCCCTATAATTTTTGTACATGCATGTCTTCTTCTTGTTCGTGTTGATGTTGTGATTTATTGTGAGCTGTGAACTGCAATTTATTCAAGATTGAGGATTTTAAACTTTTTTGAAAGATAAAAAGCATTTATGGTAGATGCCAACCGCATGCGTTTTTATATCCAAGCTTTCATCATTATAGTTAGCTAATTCCGTGCTGTTTTTTTAAATATTGACGCGTCTTTCTTTATATCTTTATACTGGATATACCTTATATCTTTTACTGCATAGATGGCGTTCTTGGTAATGAAATCACTGTTAAGGATGACACAATAGTGCATGCAGTTCCATACACTTCCCTTTTGTATTTGGCACACCTTATCATTTTGAATCTTTTGTTTAAAATAGCTACAAAATCAAATGTATTATGCATAACCAAGCTCCGAACTGTTTCACTGTATTCCTTCCTCCCAGCGTTTGTTGATACAACTCAGCACTAAATAAATGCTTAGAGTCGATGTGGACATCCGCTTGTTTTCAGGACTCACAATTCCTTGACAATTCCTTGATCCGGACGTATGAATGATAGCTACATGTACATGTATCGTTCAGGGCCTGATCCAGCCCGTCATCCTAGGGGAGGGGCAATTTTAATCTATCAGTACACCAACTTGAGCTGTGCCGACGACATTTTTCCTTTTCGTGAAAAATTTCTTAGCTAGGGGTGGGGGGGGGGGTGCTGACAGAAACTGTTCGCCTCCTAATCTGCAATGACTCTTACTAGAATGGTCGCAATTGCCCTTTTTCGCCTCCCCACAGAGGTGATCTTGGGAGGGGGGGGAGGGAATTGCCCCTACTGCCCTCCAATTGGATCCGCCCTTGCTATCGTTGAACATAATGTTAGATTGCGGTGTATTTAGCAAGTGACAGATTTAGTGGAGCGTCAGTGTAAGCTGAGTGACACGGAGATTTACACAATGACCGGAGGTGGTTGGATGCCTGATGCAACAGCCTGATATAGGGTGTGATTTGCATGGACGGAAATTCCTGTACAAACAAGGCTGGAACCAGATTTGATAGCATTTCAACAATCATTGATTGCAGCTGGTTCTCGAAATTTGTTGAAATAAAAAGAGATTTTGACGATGAATGTAAGGTACACATCGTGGGCTACACATCGCAAAAACAAATCAGTCCATCAAACTTACATCAGGATTATATGCTTCTCATATATAAATGCAGAGGTAATTAAAGAGAAAGTATTTATGCTATGATCAAAACATATTTTCATCCGGTCATTCGGATGTGGATGTGATACAATTATTACACAGGATTGAACGATCCACCCAGAGACTTCTTTATACATTTGCGGCTCGTCACGACTTCACGTTCATATTTTATTTATTTGACAGAATATTCGGCGAAGGAATGTTTGAGCAATGGGACTTGGTACGCAAAGGGAAACTACGGCTGGACGGACTACACACCGTGTCTCGACAAGCAGGTAGGATAACTACGAAACACACTTATTTAAGACAAACCCAAACAAATTAGCACACAATGATTTGGGCGACGTCACCGTTACTTACTTAGCGAGCGTTGTTTCCTAAATTTATTTACTACGAATGACTGAATGACTGCGAATGATTGAATGGCTGAATGACTGCGAATGATTGAATGACTGAATGACTGCGAATAGCGTTGCTGGAATTTAATATTGTGGAACAGTGCTCACTCTTTAAAATACTAAAATTCATCATTGCTTGAATTTAGCATTTTTGTAGAGTGGGGGAATGCCCCACCGTTTCGACCTGCTAACGCTGCTAGTCATAGCCAATGGTTTTGTTAAAGTAGTCTTTTACTCTGCGAAGCGCTATAGTCATGTAGCGCATTCATTAATTAATAATAAATCGGCAAAAGTGTCAAAAGTATGTTGAACGATCGATATGCAGATTGAATTGTTTCAGGCCAATGAATATTGTGCTATAATGTAGGCCCCGCTTAACTTATGTCGGATACATTTGCTTTCCTGATTTAATGTTTAGCTAAACGGTGCTGCTTGTAAATGCATGAAAAGTCACTGTTTGCATTATACTGTGTGATTCTGACGTCCGTGTCTTAAGTCAGCTTTGCGGCAAGCCAGCGCGTCCCGAGATACATAGAGGCGCTCTTTGTGAACATTTCTTTCTGATTTCCCAAAAGAATATAATTTTTCACACATATTTTATGACGCCTCAAAATAGCGTATCATGCGCATTTGCATTTATGCTGCAGGACTGTTTAAGGGATTCTAAGACATAACAATAGTGTAAATGAACGTTATTTTTGTTAATTGATCAAGTTATAAAGTTTATATCCGTGCAGTTTTTGTCGTTTAGGCCATAGCAAGAAAATGGCATGACGTTTCTCCATTTTCCCTCTGTGATTCATAGATTGAAACTGCGTACAATAAGCAAACAATTAATATATATAAATA
>JAQIWG010009479.1:0-10623 GCA_034695025.1 Chamaedrilus cognettii
AAGGAATTTCTGTCACGCCGAAACCCAGGAATTTCTGTCACGCCGAAACCCAGGAATTTCTGTCACGCCGAAACCCATAAATTTTTGTCTATTTGGAAGCTAGAAGTGCACAAAAGCAGCAAAAGTTGCATCCTCTCCGCGTTTACGGCATTTTTATGAAGACAGGAAATGTTATTCGAATGCAATGTAATGGATATCAACTCTTCTCTACACATTGAAACTTGGTAATTCGCCGTTTTAACTGGCACAGAAATGATGATATATAATTCAAGTCCATACTTTAAAAATCCCATATCTTTTTTGGACCGCTGCTGCAGATATGCACCTTTAGCGCCAAACCCTCGCTATTTCCATGCTGGCACAGGCTGGACGTTTGTCACAATAAAATACCGTGCGCCTATTATAGTAGTGCATGATGCAAAGTTCTTTCAATGTGAACATTTAGAGAACAGGGTAGCGAGGTGACAGATGTTTGGTTTGCGACGCAGATATTGAACGGTGAATCACAACGCGAGGCGTGGTCAAGCCACTGCTTACAGGGAAGGTCGGGAAAAGTTTGTGTCCTTTACTGACCTGCATCACCTTAAGGGAATTGAGGTTGCTGAGGATTGAATGAGGTTGCTGAGGGAATTTTCCGCATTGATTTCACAAAAACTCCAAGCTTTACGAAGGCTATTTACTCTTTCATTTCGCCGTCAGGGTTCTCTTAAAGTTTATGCTATCGTGGCTTTCTCAAAATTTGCCATAAACTTAACGAAAAACGCTAACAGTTTTTCTAACTTCGCCTGCATTAAAAAATCATAGAAATGAAGTTATTTACTGATTTGAAATTAAAATATTCAGGTGTGGGCCTACATAGCTTTAAAACGATCCAGTAATCTAAGAATCTTTTGTGTGATGTGAGAATGTGAAATGGTTTTGTGAAAAGTGTGGAGAATATGAAATGGTTCTGTGAAAGTGTGGAAAGAAGGTGGAAGAAATTGAGAGATTGAACGATAGAATAGATGACATCGAAGAAGAAAACGAAAAGAAAGAAAGTACTATGCAAAAAGAGCTAGAAAACATGAGAAAGGAAATGGAGCAGTTGAGACAGCTGGTAGCTGGTATGAAAGACATGGAGGAGGTCAAGGTTCAGTTGGATAATGTGAAAAAGGAGGGGGAAGCGGAGATGAAGGAAATGAAAAAGAAAATGGAGCAAATCAGGAATGAGGTCGTTGTTAAGAAGGAAGTGGAAGATGTCAAGAAGGTGGTTGAGAAAATACTGAAAGAAGGGATGGCGAAGACAGAATTGATTCATGAAGTAAACAAGACATTTGTGGAGATCATGGAAAGTCAGAAAGAGCAGGAATAAATGGAGAAAAGACAAAAAGTAGAGTGATAGAACGAAATATGAAATGAAGATGGTAGAGGTAATGGACATGGAAAAGAGAAGGTTGAATGTTGTGGTGATGAGGATTGATGAAGGTGAAGAAGGAAATGATGATGTTGACGTTGAAAGGTGTTCGATGCATTGGTGGTGGAGGTGAAGATGGGTTTCGAAGTGTTGAGAAGGATTGGAAAGAAGGGGGATACTAGTAAGCCAAGACCAGTCAGGGTGAAGCTTACCAGTTTGGAACATAAAGGCAAAATAATGTTCAGAGCCAAGAGGCTGAGAAATTCAACTGGAATGAAAAGTGTATTCATTGTGCCGGATATGACTAGACTGCAGCAAAAGGAAGACAAGAAGTTGAGGGAGGAGGTGAGAAGGATGAGAAGAGAAGGAATAGCAAGTGCCAGAATTTTTAAAGGAAATACTGTCACGGATAACAGTAATTAGCTTTAGTTTTCTGAAGAAGAAATTAATTAAGCGATCTTAAATATACAGAATGATGAATTTTTGAAGGATACATTTTTTCTCAGATAGAAGAATGATTTGAAGTTATTGTAGGTACGAGATAATAATTCTATGAAACGAGAAAGTATTTATTAGATATTAAGGAGAGAGGCCTTTAAGGCGAGCCACTAGTTATCAGACCATATGTCAGGGGATAAAAATAAGCAGCACACTGCTTCCTTCCCCTGTTGAGCCGTGAGCGCGAGGGGGGAGAAGGGACTTGCGCACGTGGCTGCCGTCAGGGGGTGGAGGGCCTGGCGGTAGAGTCGTCTGTGAGGCCGGGAGAGGGGCTTCAAGGCGACTATCCAGTAAATCCAGTAAATCCAGTGATTACATTTTAATAAAGTATTTTCTTGGAGTGAAAAGCACTGCGCAGAACTTTTTTCGCCATGGTGGCAAAGGGACCTGTTTTGATTACTAGCCTGATCGGCGTCACTCACACCTCGGTCTAGGCTACACTCTTCAAGTAGGTTAAACACATGCACATCCATTTTTTTAAATCAAATAATCGAGCTTAAAAAGTGTAATAATTATGCGCGCAATATTTCGCAGGCAATAACATTGTTTATGATCACCTGTCTACTGTATACAACACGCTTTGCGAAAGTTTACAGCACGCGTGGGTATAGTCGGCTTATGGTAATAGCTCGCATCTGTTTTCCGTTAACATGCGCATTACAACCTAGTACAAGTGTGCGGTGTAGCTGATAGAATACGCAATCATGCCAGCCGGAGTCGTTATAATGTAAACAGCTTGTCCGCAAGTTACCGGGGATTTTTCGCATCAAGGTAGATTAGAGGCCTAGGCCAACAGTTTTGTGTAACAATTTGATGGGATTTTTTGCTAGATTACTCGCATTAACGCAAAAAATTTCTTCTTTGGATTAAGCTACTCACAATAACGAAAGGTTTCTCAAGTGATCTTCACATGCTATTTAATAATTGAAGCTTCTAGCTTTAAAGGCCGTGTAAGTATAAACTATTCAGGAAAATATAATTCCTCATGCTTGAACACGCGCCAATCCGTTTACATTGACCGATATTCTATATGATATATTAGTTCAGGCACAAATTGGTTGGCCTCTACACTTGCAATTGCTCATGCCTCAAAGGCTAGCTCTCTCCATACTGTTGGATGCAAACTGTAGCGCGTTATGAACAATGACCTAAGGTTGTTTTTCAGGATTCAACTTGCAAGTCATGGCAATCCAGACACGTTCGCTGTTCGTAAATGGGTGAAAACCCATCGACACAATGAAAACGCACCGCTTTGTGAGAGCAGCAGTGGCGTAAACTTGTTTTAGAATCTGGGGACCTCAGGGTCAATATTTTTCGTCCGTCTGCTAATTCAAGAGCGGGGGAGAGAGGTGAAAAGAAACACAAAATCAGGAGACGAGTTCTGTTTTTACATTTGGTATATATTTGCATGGCCTACACTCCCTGTTACTGTCTAGTTTAAAGGGGCTTCTGGCGTACTACGACTTAAGGGACTTGAATCTTCTCCAAATTCGGAGGGAAATAAGAACCATTTTGTCCCCCACTGGCCAAATTTGGGGGGGGGGACGCAGTACCCTGTTCTTACGTTCGTATCACCTATGGAGTAGCTCGGCACCGAAAGGACTTTCTAAGAACGCGAGGCAAAGAAAAGATTTCTCCTTCTTCGCGATGACAGCTTCGCAATGCAAGCATTATAATATAAGGATAAAGATGGAAGAAAAGACACTATTAGATAGCCAAACAATTAAATGATCGATTCGGATAGCACATTTTACTAGTTATAGTTATCACACTGGATGCAAAAATTTTAATTTACATTTTGTCAACGAGGATCAGGCCAGCAAGACAGAGGACATGAATACTACAAATTATGCGAAAAAGTCAAATTTATAACGCATAAAAATCGCTTTTGAAAGGTCATCAATGGTTATTTTAAGCATGAGAGTTAGGCGACATGATTAAGCAATTTCATGCCTTCTTAAAATCCACAAATTTCTCAAGGATTCAACCAGCGCCTAAAATCTCTGAATATGCCAAGAAATATTCCTAGAAATGCATCAAGCCAAAGGCAATTGCCAGGGCCTAACGCAACAAATCTTTGGCTTTCCATAGATTTCAAAAGTAATCTTCAGGCTAGGTATACAGAAAAGAAAAGTAACCCTAATTATTGAAAAGCACGGCCTCGAAGCACCATCATTGTGACAATCCCAATGGGGAAACTCTGACACGTAGCTCCATTCTGAAGAACGTCGTTAGACACGAGTACAATCATGTACACACGTCGGTATCGTGTTATACACTAGGCATAGGCCTATATCGTGTATCGGGTCGCTCGTTATTCGCATCCGTATCGCTGCAGAGAAGAAGTGTTCTCTCTCGCCTGCAGCCAATTCCAGAACAGACCCTACAGCGACCACAGGGCCTTGGATACAAAAATCTTGGATACAAATTCCGCGCTTTCGATTGTAACAAGCACTCCTTCTTTGTAAATAAAAACGCTCGCAAGTTATTCTGCCTACATGTAGAATTTTACTTTCCGTAAACCAGGGAACTAAGAAGTGGTTTCAAGCCCAGAACTCCTGTGCAAACGATTTTAAAATTTGTCTTCGAAATGCTTGTTTGCCTGCCGAGCCGAGTCGGCTACATGTATGCGTTTGTTTTCAATTGAGTGTCAACTAAATTCATTTATTTTTCATTTTCTAGATTCATTACCTGTCCTGATGGGCTTCATTAGGCGATACATGTATGTGGGCGGGAACGTGAACTATTGCTTTAAACGTGCATTTTAAGGAGACTACGTCAGAACCACTAGAGCCTTTATCCCACTTCTAAAGCAAACTGTAGGCCCTATTGCGTTTTGATTTCATCGATGCTTACATGCTATTCTCCTTCAAATAAAATTACATACAAGCATGATTAACGTTATTGGGTCTCTAATAATTGTCTTTTTACGAATAGAGCCGATAGGCTAATCAATTTTCTCAATGACAATGCGTCAAGCGCTGAGACAGTGGCTCCCCCTCGCTTCACTGCCCTAATGGCGGAGTACCCCTCAGATGATTGGACGTCCAGGGGACTCGAGCGGGGGATCCAACGGAGGAGTCCTGATGGATGACCGAGTGGCGGGCGGACTCGGGGCCGAGTCTCCGGATTGCGTTACACTCCCGGACTCTCGGACACCGGCGACGACGATATCTGACGTCTGGCGACGAGCGGATGAGTTAAATGCAAGGAAGGACGACAATATGATGGATGCCATTGGACGCGCGTTTTGATTGAATGCATAACGAAACTTCGTATAGGCTTCAATCCGTGTGTGTCTGGGGCGTCGGGGGGGGGGGGGGGGAGGCGGGCCGTCTAAAATTGATAAAGTAACGTGTCAAACCCCTTCTTTCAGTTTTGGCAACCTCCCACTTACCTCCCTCTGTATCTTGCGAATTTTGATTGCGCGATGAGCCTCAGAAGGTGTACTAGATGTGTTGTAACAAATTTTAACTTGAGCCAGATTTTAACTAGAGCATGATACCCCCCCCCCACCCATCTTACAGTGGAGACCCCTGACACACTATCCAGTGCCTCCCACAAACTTTGAACAGAATGACACCACCGCCACCGACCAGCACGCGGGGACTTAGCGCAAATAGGAGAAGAAGCATCGACCATGTTGAACTGCTGCAAAGCCCAAAGTAAGCGGCTGCCGTAAGAAAGAGCATTTCCAAGTTCACTGCCAATCAAGCACGGCACACCCCGGCAGGGTTGCGACTAGTTGCCTGACATTAGAAGACATCACAACAAAGACTTCTTGCAATAAAATCATCCGAAAGAGTTAAGTTTGCGCTGATTGCACCAAGCATTTCAAGCGGATTATCAAAATTTACTAACGCATATTTACGCACGGTTTATCTTCCCGTTTTGAATGCGAACTGAACCGCTGAAGCCTAACGCGGCCAAGCATGGCTACATGGCCAAATGACCAAAAAAAGCACCACAAACCATAGACGAGTGATCTCTCGAATATACCCTTGCTATTCTCCAATATCGCACGTTAAGCTAATGTTTTTTATTGACCATGCTAATTATCTTGGTGCCCGTTTAAAATGCAAGGCATCTTCTACTACTAACGTAATAATAATTATTTTCGTCGGAAGAAAGAATATCGTTGGTTATCATTAATAACTTGAAACCACAACTAGGCTGCGATAATAGTTGCCTACCGTAAAGAAAAGTCCTTTTGTCGTTCGGTTCTTTGGAATCGGAGAAGAAAACTGGAGTGGGCGATATTCTCTGGTAAAGTTTACGTGACTTGATCGCGTGCCGGCGCATTGTGGTTCCCGACAAACGAGCGCGCTAAAAGCGCTGAAAGCAGAGAGTTGCAAGTTACGATAATAACAATATCTGCTGAGCTACAAATTTTCAAGACAATAACACAAAGAGATTTTGACTTGGATTTCGTCATTCTTTGTGTGAATAGTAAATATCGATATCAAGACTAAAATGATTCTCTGAAGTAAATTATCATTTATGCAGTAATTTCAGTACATAAGCCTATGTATAATCTAAGTTATCGAAACTCATATTTAACCACATATTAGCTTCGCTATCATAACATGTGACAGGCGCATGAAATACAGCACCATTAGCAATTTATATTATTAACACTGCATCCTAGTGCACACTTTACAATGAGGAAACAACATAAAAAATTACAATTGGCAGCTATAGAATAATGACGCGAGTTACGGATAGCTTTGACGTACCCGGTCTGAAAGAGTTGAGAACCCCTGCCATATGACTTCTGTAACGGTCTTACGCAGCTCGCATCTAATATTCTTTACAAAAAGGAATTATTAATCTTTAGCCATTTATCATCACTATTTAAATCACAGGTTGATCCAAAAATATCAACCAAACCTTTGAGATAACACGGATTTACCGAGATTGCAATTTAGTTTACTAACCAGCCTACTTAAAGCCTACTTTTAGCCTAAACTTAGCTCAAGCTTCTACTGTACTATATACGTACAATACTAATATTGGTATTCACCATTGCGAGTTAACCTCGAGTTAGTCAATCGGCGAGTTGAGATTGACCGTTGTCAATCTCCTATGCCTGGCGTGACGTCACTCAATCCGCCGATTGAGTCAACTCGAGGTTAACTCGCAATGGTGAATACCGATATAAGACTACTTCAAGACTGAGTTCAAGTAATATTGCGATGATAATTCGACGTAGCTTAATAGTGCACGTTGACTGTATCAGTCAAACTTTAGACAATCGCCGAGCGAAGACTTCGATCATTCGATGTCAAAGTCACGGCACTGAGTTGCGAAGTGCCCGAAGTCGTCTCACTGAATCCTTCTGCCTATAGCGCGCAGCGCGTGTTCCACGTAGAGCGTTATTCTCGGCGACCGTTAGACGCTGCTTCTACCAAGACGTGACACGCGCTATTCCACGATTCTGTCACTTCCGCTGTATACGATGTAGCGCCACTACTCACTTCTTCCACTCCTCGCTGATTTCGCGAGAAACGGTTACATCGTAATGAAATACTGCAAACTCATAATGGTTTTGATGTACGTTTTCATTCAAATTCCTTCCTCATATGATACAATGGGCATTATTCGTATATGGCATAATGGCTCTTAAAATGAAGAATTACCCCTAAACGGGCTTCAGCAATATTCGTCACCAACCATAGCGGGCGCTAAGTAGGGTGCCATGCATATAGTTAAATAAAAAATGTAAAAAGAAAAAATCTCCGTCAAAACCTCCATCTCAACTCGTGAGATTGACTCGTTTGAGTTAGAGGGGGACGCAATTTTGAACGTTGGCCTCGTTGTCAGACCTAGCCCTCGCTAGGACTAAAAATTCCATTTTCATGCATTCAGATATGCGTTAAGACGATTTGATGTACGCTAACGTGTTTGGAGAAACTGTAGCCAATGCTTGTCGAACCACCATGTATAAAATTGGTGGGCCTCTGAGAACGTGAATAAGGGAGGTGAGCCGCCGACGCTCACACCCTGGCGAAACGCAGAGTTCCGCGCCAGAGTGAACTCGCCGCTGCCAGCAGGCTCTCTGCGGCGCACAAGTGTCCATTTGTCGAATGCGGTTATTTGCGGTCGATAGACTGAATTACGTGCTACTTCGCCGCCAGCGGGGTAACGAGCCCCTTCGCCCCCCCCCCTCGCTCTCCCTCCTTGCCCTCCCCTTGACCCGCCCCCTCACCCCGTCAGCAGCCTGGCGTCACAGCCCTCGAAGAGGACTCACGTGGGGATGATGAAGAACAAGGTATGCTTTAAGGAAAATTGACAATTCCACAATTGTCATGCACGATTAACGATCACAAAATAGTCGCTCTCGTTTACCTCAATATAAAAATATACCTTAACATGACAATTTATTAATTATCTACAGCAAAAGGAATGTAAAATTCGCAGTTCTTTGGTGAGATATTGTCGCGATTAGCAATTTTCGTAAAATTGAGAAATTTTCTATCGTCCTGCTCCACTGACGCGCAATTTACAAAATATTTTTCGCCGCATTTCCAATTATTGACAATATTGTATATAAAAATACTTTCCCCAAATATTCATAAAATTTCACCCCCCTCCCCCCATCTAAAAATTCACGTAATAAGCCGTCTCCTTCTTCTCCTATTCTGTATCGAACTGACGACTGGCGCGCACTCCTCGCCGTTGGCGTAGAAAGCGTCGAGGGTGGCTGCGATGGTGAGGCGAGAGCCGTGCGGGGTGCTGGGCGCATCCGGCGCGGCGCTCCGCCGATAATACTCGCAACTACTTATGGGCGCCAAATAGAGACCGCCAGCGAGTGGAGAGTGGAAAGGAGATACTTGGACATATACGGCGATCTTTAGCGGGAGACGGGAGAGCTTTCCCCACACAATTCGCTAGAGGGAGAATGGATTTATCCTGGGATTCTTCAATGGCGCGGGGTCTGCTTCAGAAATAAATCCTTATGATAAAGCAATCAATAATCATTTGCCTCATATTATTTTTTGTCAGGTATCTCTTACTTATTGTGTGAATCTTAGACTTAAATTATTCATGTCCTCTCTAAAATGCTTGTTAAAGAAAGGTCGTAGGCTCATACCCTCCTCCCCCCCCCACCAAGTATCGACTCCTCTCCTCCCCCTCAATGAGCAACACCGATCGCTGCCCATGGACGTTGGGAGGGGGTAGATGTGAGCGTGAGAACTGGGAATTGAGTGCCAGATTTGCGAAAGGCACAATTCTAGTGAGGGACAGACTGGTTTGTTGGCGGGCACGATCGGGTTGAAGCTTTTGCAAGATCTCTGATTTGAAGGAGAAGGTGTACGAACGCAGACTATTACACTCCGTCACGCGAGAGCCAGTTTTCTTTTGTTGTAGCGATTTTTTTCGAAAGTCATATAACCAGGCGGGATATGAGCAAAATCATGGTGGAATATTGGATACTAGCTTAAATCATGGCAAAATCATGGTGGGGACACCCTAGCCCGAATTAGGGACGCGTTGTCACTGTTCACCTACATGTAGGCCTACCGGCTGGGCCCCTGGGAGTGACTACCTACATATTTGCATCTTGAGGTCCGTATAGAACGGAAACAATATCCCATTTTAATTTCAGATCGTAACGTTGTTGCCGTTATAGCTAGTTGTCACAAGGAAGACCTCCGACAGTGTAGGTTACACCCACTGCGCTAGTTTCTCCATTACAGCGTGAAACGAAATTCTTGAGTATTGCCGCTGGCGCAGACTGCGCGATTGAGCCACTCTCGATCTGTGTCAGTATCGGCTTCAAAGTGAAAGAAATAAATTCACTCGATGAGCGAAATTATTGTCTTTCTTCCGCCGTTCTTATGCTACACTGTAGTCGAAGAACGACCTACGTGCAAATGTAGGCTACAAAGAAAATATCAAAATAGGCTACGCCAGACTTGTATGAACGACAATAAGTAGCCTATATATCAATCCAGTGGCGGTTCTAGAAGGGGGCCTGGGGGAGGAGCAAGCTCCCCTATTAGAATCTTAAGCCATGCAATTGGAAACCCAAATCCTTTGAAGCCTCTTGATGCGTGTTAAAGGATGGGTTCTTTAGGAGCCAGGCATCCTCTGCTTTTATGACAAGCGCCCCCCCCCCTCGTTGGATTTAGGCTCAGTCCCCCCCTCCCCCCCCCCGGTTTGTTAAATCAAATGTCAGTAGACTAAGAATCTTATTTTTTGGATTTCTCGAGTGTGCCTACTAGGCCTATATAAAATGTTGTGGCATCTAATTACATAAATTGTTGACATTTGACAGTCATTGACAGTAAATTGACAGTAACTTGACAGTAATTGTGTTGTGTTTGTACCTGGAGAAAGGAAGATACATTGATTTTTTCATATCTCTGCTGATACACTGCGCAGCGTGCACGGTAGGCCTGCACGACGTTGCTCAGAGTAGCGTAGGCATGATCGAGGCCTGAAGGTTTTTAGGACTGAATGTTACTGTGTGCGGCGCTGTCTTTAGAAAAGTAAGACTGTTACTACACTTAGCTTAGATCAGCCAGTTGGCTTAATACTAAAATGTTTTCTGTATACTAAATGTTTCTGAATACTAAATGTTTCTGAATACTAAATGTTTCTGTATACTAAATGTTTTCTGAATACTAAATGTTTCTGAATACTAAATGTTTTCTGAATACTAAATGTTTTCTGAATACTAAATGTTTTCTGAATACTAAATGTTTTCTGAATACTAAATGTTTTCT